>BGPR01005244.1:17275-96955 GCA_013235015.1 Araneus ventricosus | reverse complement strand
AACTAGATTATCTGTTTCTTCTTTCCTTGCAAGGGGCAAACGTCTCGGGTATTGCTTGATTGGTGGATGATCACCCGTATTAATTCTATGTTGTGTCATATTGCAGCGGCCGACATCAGCGTCACAGGTCGAAAACAAGTTCTGAAACTCTTTAAGTAACTTCCTTACTGCTGTTCGTTGTCCTTCATCAAGTATTTCAAGATTATCCGAGGATGACGGTAGATGTTGTTCTCCAGAAAATTCTTGAGGACGAACGACGATATCCACCACTAGTTCACAGGTCGCAATAACAGATCCTTCGTCCAGAATCTTGGGTTTATTGTTCAAATTCAGAACTCTAACGGGGATGGCTTCCCTTGCTAAATCAAAGAGTGCGGCCACCCCAAGAACACCTTTCTGGGAGACTTGGCTAGAAAAGTCCGTTACGGCGTATCTGAATTGTTCAGGAACTTCGGGAACTCCCTGGATAAGACATTCTGATCTTGCTGGTATTATAGTTCTCTTTTTGGCCAATACGGAGCACGACTTTAAATGCTGTACACTGGCTAAAAACAGAGTAGTTTCCTCTCCTCCTGTCCGTATCTCGTTCCTCTCCAGGTCTACGGTAAAGTTAAATTTTTTAAGGAAATCCAGGCCGAGAATACAGGGATCGGTGACGTCAGCTACGTAGATTCTGTGATGAAATTTTTTTGACCCACATTCAATGGATGCATCCAGTTTGCCTCGTATTTCTGTTTTTTCACCAGTAGCGGTCTTTAAAGAAATGTTAGGACCCGTGTAAATAAGCTGTTCCTTCAATTTCTGCACCAAGTCTGATCTTAAAAGAGTGTCGTTTGCACCTGTATCCACCAACATTAAACACTGGATACCGCAAATAGATCCTTCTAAGTAGAGTCCATTTTTCTTTCCACTAAGTGAGGAGACTCTCGGTCCTTCTTCAGGGGCTTTATACAGAGAAGGCAGCCTTCGCGCCGCAAGACAGTCGTATGTTAGTTTTCCTGGTTCGAAGTAATCGCCTGGCACTCCCTTTGAACGTGCCCCTTCTTGTTGCACTTCCAGCAAGTCATGTTCGAGTTTCGTGGAGGAGTGTTCTTCTTTCCAGCAACACTACTGTTTAATAATTTTTCCAACTTGTTAAAGAAGAATTCAAATTTATCATCTCTTTCTCTACTCATATGATCCTCCGTTTCGATTGATCTAACGTGTCTGGATGTCTTGGAAACAGTTCTCTCAGCCTCATATTTCATACTGTAATCCAGAGATGATTTCAGATCTTTTGCATCCATCAATCTGGTTGAATGTTGCGTGTCTTCGTCTCTGATGGCGTCGACGAAGTACTGAGCTGCCAAACTTTCCCGAACATCCAGAGGGCACTCGGCGTAGGCCAGGCTCATTAGTAGTTCTACATCGGCAGCCAATTCTTGAAGGCTTTCTCCTGGTTTCTGTCTTCTTGTTTTTAGTTCAGTTCTATAAAACTGCGTCATATGGCTGTCTCCAAATCTGGATTCCAAAGCCTTCTCGATGGTCGTTAGATCTGTCAACTTATCAGCTGGAATTCCTTGAACCTCCGCAGCTGATCCTCGGAGCGATGCCACAACTTGACTGGCTTTCACAAAATACGTCCATCCATTTGTAGAGCTGACGACGTCGAACTGAGTCTTAAAGACTGTCCATGATGTTTGTCCGTCAAATGTCAAGGATTTTATAGTCGGTCTGGAATGCATAAATTCTGGACTTGCAGAGAAACTTAATGGTCTATCCTCAAGTTCACTGAGCCTCCTCTCAATGTCGCCGATCTTCCCTTGAACTTTGTGCTCCACTTCCTCAATCTTCCCTTGAACTTTGTGCTCCACCTCCTCAAACTTCCCTTTAACTTCGCTCTTCATGTTCTCGATCTTCATTTGAACTTTTTCCTCTACTTCATCTATCTTCCTCTGGACCTCGCCCTTTACTTTGTCAATCAATCCTTTCATTTCTTCTTGTCCTTTCTCCATTCTCTCTTGTCCGGATCGCATCTCTTCCTGCCCAGCTTCCATTTTCTGTTCCAATCCGGCTTGTGCAACCCTCATCTCTTCCTGTCCAGCTTCCATTTTCTGTTCCAATCCGGCTTGCGCAACCCTCATCTCTTCTTGTCAAGCTTCCATTTTCTGTTCCAATCCAGCCTTCATCTCTGCCATCATGGCAAACAGCTTTTCAAATTGTTTGTCCATCGATCTGGTCAAAGGTCCGGTCTCTGACATTCACAGAAAAATAAAAAGATTCCACTTCTGACACCAAATGTGACAAATTCGTCTTGTGGGTGCACGTGAATGCAGTCCAATAAGCAGGATTACAAAAATAAAGCTCTTTATTTTACAGGTATTCTAAGCAAAGAAACATAACACAAATATTAAAACAGCACTTGTAAAAAATTCACAACAGAGATTACCATTAAATCTCAACACAGCGCTCAAAGGTTTCTTATTAGCTCACCAGCTTGCTTGCAGATCCAACTCCTACTGACTCTTCTTGGCTTGAGAGCTTGCCTTTTATACTGTTCAACAGGAAGTGACTTCATTACTTAGGAAGTGACATAATCTCTAGAAAGTTCATGAAACCAGTAGAAATATGTTGATAGTTCGAGGTCCTTCTAGAGAATTCCTTTTGTCGCCAAAGTCTCCAACTTTGTCACCAAGTCTCCAAAATGGTCGCCAGATTTGTCTCCAAGGTCGCCAAATTTATCGCCAAGTCGCCAAGATTAGCATCTCAGGGAAACGACTTTATAGCTTTGTAACAATATTATTAATTATAAAGTTCGAAATTTTCATCGTCAAATTAAATGAAATTTAATTAATTAAAAGGTTCAAAATTTTCATCGTTAAATTAAATGAAACTTAATTAATTCGTCCCTTTCTCCATCTGGATTAATAATTAATGCTCAGTTGTAACTTTAAAGAATGCATAGCATAAAATTATCTAATAATAAAATAAAATTTTCGTTCTAAGTTTTAATTGTGAATAACATTTCGTTTAAAAACAGATTGATAATTGAATTAAAAGTATGTATAAAACTCATTCCTATTAAGTTAATAATAGTAGTTGAATGAAAAAAGGTTCTATTAATTTTAAACAGTTTAATATTCATCGATAAAAATATTCATTCGTTCAATACCCAGGACACCCGACTCAACCTTTTGGTTTTAGAGTCTGACTCTCCAGTACTAGGATATTTCAACAGACACATCGAAGTGGTGAAATTAGTTTAGAACTGTATCTAATATAATTTTAATTTAAGCTGAAATGAAAGAAAATAATTTTTTAAAATTTGCTCTAAATCTCATTTTTTTTATGCCATATTGAATTGTTTTTCAGTCTTACACAACATAAATTAGCTGTATGATTTTTTTGTATTCCTTTTGTAATTATGTATCATTTGATATAATTTTCAGACGTGTAAAATAGGAATTTTTGGCATTGCATTAATGCTTAAATTGGATGTTTACTGATCTTCATTTGCCTTCTTTTGAAAACGTACAAATTGTCCAATTTCAACCGTCGAATTAATTAAATTTTTCTGATATACGAAATATTTAGATTTCACAGAATGCACAAGCAGCAACATAGCTTGAGAAATATTTTTACACATTTTAAAATCTAAAATATATTCGGAAAATATATTGAATATTGACGGTGTTAGAACCGCCCGCCGTTCTGATATCGGACTACATAGGGATAAAATCTAAATCTGATCTTAGGGTATGTTAAATACTTTTGTGATAAAGTATTTTATTTCTTTTAAACTGCGTAGTATTAAAAGATGGATAATGTCCTGCTGGGCTGTAAAGAGTTTATTTGTTTAAAACACTAAATTGAAAGGTCCATTCAATAAAAAACATGGGAGAACTTCAAAGTAGTATATTAATCAATGAATTAATATTTTCAAATTTTTAATATTTTTTTCAACATTTTGTTCAATTTTAGATAATTCCATTCAAGATATTCAACGTAAAAACTTTAACTATCTTCAAGACTGTAATTTTATTAAAAACAGAAAAAGAATTTATGTACGAAAGAATTTTCAAAATTAACTATAGTACAATATTATATGTAAATGGTATTTGCATCAGAGGAAGTAGATAAAGAAAAGTTTTTTCATCTACAATATCAAAGCACAAAGCATGCATATTTAAATATTTACTCATAAAAAAGAAGTCTGCAAATATTTATTCTTGAAATTCATAGAAAATAACTATATTTTCGCTCTTCAAATTATCTTATAAAATTTTTTTTTCTCCTTTGCTTAGACAATTTGATTTTCGCCTTCTTATGGCTTTAAGTTACTATTAATTCAATTGATTCTATCCTTTATATCTTGGAAATTTTCATAAAAAAGTATCTGAAATATTAATGTAATCGGCACATCTTTATATGCCTTTAATGATGATTCTTTTACCATAATTTTCGCAGACGTGTACATAAAAACTTCTAAATCATTGTAAGTCGATGAGTGACGTTACCTTATTTATTATTATCAAACAAAGAACACTGATCTTTCAGGATGTAAGTCTGTGATTGTAAGAAACATTCCGGATTTTTCTTTTTTGTATAGTTGCTTGTATAGTAATTGTTGTATAGTTTTTGTATAGTAGTTTTGTATAGTTATTTGCAACCTAGTCTATGGCAAATCAGAAACAATGTTACAACAAAATTAAATATACTGAAACCAAGATTCTTTTGTCTTTTGCTGTTTGCAAGATTTTGCAACAAAAACAGTATTTTCTTTTATTTCTAATGCAGATAGCAATTCAAAACAAAAATTCCTTAGAAGGAGTGTTACAACGATAAAAAGTCACGCGTTATCCATTACAAAATAAAAAAAAATATATGATACTTTGCAATCGATAACAAACGGCGCTGAAAGGATAAAATTTAAATTTTCCTATTAATAAGAGTTTAATGAGCGTGAAATTAAACTGATTAATATATGCTACTTTAAATTTCGTTTTCATTTTAAATTCAACATGCAAGTTAATCAGCCTTTCACATGTCTTAGTGCTCCTAAACAAAAACCATTTAGCTTTAATATAAATTTTAAAAAACTATTAACACCATAAAACAAAGAGGAAAAAGGCATAAAAAATACATTTTTTTCTTCCTAAATATACATTCACTGTTCATATACTATTCACTATAAGAGAATTAATTGAAAACATCCCATTCTCTTAATAACACTATTTTCAAACAAATTAATTTATTGTCTGAAAAATAAGCGCACTGGATCTTGACATTTCCGAATAATAGTAGAATAGAACTATCTACAGCCACGTTGAAACTAATTTCTTGCCAGATGAGAAATCAAATTTTTGATTTACGTAAGGTCACAATCCAAAAGATAGCTTATCTCAACAATTTGTTTCTATCCATGGAGAGATAGTTGGAACAAAAGCTGTTTATTCACAGTCTTTCGGGAAGTTCAGCATTATGAAGTTAGAATCTTTTGTTACTTGTTACGCAGTTTAATTGGAAATTTCGTTAGGCATGAGAACAGTTATTTAGTCAACGACTGCAAATGCGAAAATTGTAATGTAATTGTGATGGAACCGTACAAAATTATGTATGTTTAAACGTAGCAACAGAAGGATTAACAATGGTAATAAAGAATTGCCCCCATTCTTACAATATGGGATGGAACTAAGGAAAACAACTTGGTAGCCTCTTAAGCTGTAGACTTGATGATTGGAATTCCAATGTTTCGTTCCCACTCATTAGCAATGGTTTTCTTAATTTCTTGATTCGGCATCCTTTGAACCTTGATGAAGAGAAACTCTCTTACGGTTGTATGTTAGGCTCTGGTTTGGATTCTCTGATTAGTTGCTAACTTTTGAGACTCATATTCAACATGCGAGTTGCTCATAATAATTAAAAATTAATGACAGCATTAAGAGTTGCATTCCCTTTGTTTGAACAAACCAAGATTTCTCCGAAATCTCTGCTAAAACTAATAAATATTTAACCCTTTGAAAAGGTAAAACTGTTTAAAATATTAATTCCAGGGAGTTAAGCAAACAAATTTCTGAGTTCCTGATTAACAGAAAGTAGTTTCATTAAAGAAATAACACCACTGTTACAAAATTGCAAATATAAATTTATTTACAGACGCATTATTAATGAATTTTTACATCGCAATGAAACTTGAATGGAAAATGCCAGGTGTACACTTTTTAAACAATGAATATAAATACAGCGGTTCGCGATTTACCAGTGCTGTCGGTTGTTTGCACCCAACAACCTTCTTACAATCTGTGAAAAAGTGAGGTGAAATCCTAGGTTATTTAAAAAAAACTATTTTACTAGTGAATAATGAAACTTAAATGGATGTAGGAACTTGAACAAAGAAAAGGCAACTTTAAAGTAGTCAAAGTGCAATTATCTATGACGTAGCAAATAACTAAAGGCTTTGATAGTTTCTTCTTCTTTTTTTAACCACAGTTACATTTGACGCGTTCTTTCTTATATATTAATTATAAAGTAAGTGTAATAATTTTAAGCTTTCCAAATGTATGCATAAATAAAAGCAATTCTATTCTAACCAATAAACCGAAAACAAATTTCGTAGAGTTTTCAAGCATGGATTTCGCTCCCGCTCAAGGTTTTAAGAAAACTAGGCAACTCATTGAAAAGAATGTAGTTAAAATTCACTCCCAAATAAAACAACTTGAAAATTATGCAATATGGTAAATACCAAATATATTTGATGTACTATTAAAGTGGTTAAAATACGATAATACTTTTTCCTTCAAAATTATAAGTAAGACACCATGTACTAAAAACAAATCATATCACTTAATACATTCATTTTGTACTATTTTCTTCATTGTGTTTATATAAACATACTCGGAAAATTCCATAATTACACAATGAACAATATTTTAAAACTCCTACTCTCAAGCTCTGAAAATTTATAAGAATGCAAATTATAAGAATTTAAAGGAAAGAACTCTTAGAAAACATCTGCTTTCTTGAAGATGGTTTTTGATGATGAGCTTTGATTTCTGATTTTTTTCAAATTTTTAAGAAATCTAATCCAAGCAATCATGAAAAATAATACGTGACCAAAAAAGGAATACCTTTATTGAAACCATTTTGTTTGCCAACAGCTTTTTTCCAACCGTCCTTCGGGGTGGTAGCATTTATCAAAAATTTAGGAACATAATACCTTTTCCATAGAACGTGGGTTTTTCTTTCTTTTTTTCCTACTTTTCTTGTGTATCATCACACCAAATGACAATGTGGTTCACAAGGTGATGTAGGCCGGTATGTTTTTAGCTGTGCTTATACTAGAGAATATTAGTACCTCAAATTCTCCGCCGTCCAAATCATTGCCTCACACATTCTGGGTAGGCTGTGTCGGCGTGGGAAAATATATAAATAAGGTTCTTATTTGATATAATTTTATAGACAAAATTCATTTTTTATCAGTGGACTATTTTTGGTTTTATCTAACCTTAAAATTAGTAGTACAAAATATCTAATCAGATAGAAAGATAATGGTAGGATTCCTTGCTTCGCCTTACTCAAATCCGTCAAAAATTTCAGTTTGATTCTAAGATTTTATCATTATTATATTTCGTTGGTGCCCAGTTTTCTGAATTTTTCCGTTTTAAATTTCCTCACTTCTAATAGCAATTCTCAAACCTTTCAAGTTCAAACAGCAACATTTAAGAGCAATGAATTTAGAACTCCTGTATCTTGAAATTCATTTCCATGCCTTTCCATCTGTTTCGTATGTATATATATTGTTGGAATTCCAATTCTGGGTTGTCTTTTTCATGGTAGTAATAATCTAACTAGTATTAACACATTAGTATATAGACTAACTATGTTTTGTATTTCGTTTGTATGATTATTGATAAGGTAACATTATTTTAATTTTAATTTTTAGTTTAATATGTGTATATATTGAAAATGTGACATGTGTTTTGATTGTTTGAAAAATTTAACTATATATCTATAATATAAAGCAGAAAATACATGTATCTGTCTGTCTGTCGGTCACAAGAACTGCTCCTAAACGGTGTACCGTAGCGAGATGAAATTTGCACACGACATTCTAGAGAACATTTCTAGGTCAACGGTGCTATTTTAAACTTTCGGAGTTAATTAGTTCTTAAGATATTTAAATAACGAAAATTAGCCGTTGTTAAGCCTAATGCTTAGACGGTTTTTGCCAATAACTTCTGAAATATTTATTAGACAACAATTATTTTTATGCCATTTTAAACAGCTGAAAATTATGATTTTAATGATAGTAATTCGATTGCAATGAAGTGTTTTCTCTGATTTTTATAAAGGTTTTAAAAATATTTTCAACGCAATTTCTAACAATACTTTTTATTCTTATAGAAATAAATTCAAGCCAAATTACTGTTTCGCGCGCGGGCTTTTGCCAGTGTTAAAGTTAATATAAGAAAATATTACTTTCTTTGAGCATAAACAACAAAGTAGACTTTTCACTTCCGGTTTCCAGTTGTCGTAGCATTAACATTTTTTAATACGGTTGCACAGTGATCCAATGACATTAGTGAATTATTCTCTCGATGTTTTGTTTAATTTTCACAAATTTTTAACTGATCCTAATGAGTGTGTGCTTAACCTTCAAGGCTACTTAGTCCGGTTCCTATCGTAGGAAGAGGAAAAAGGGAGGGAAAAAAATGATGTTCTAACAGTCTATCTGTCGCAAGAACTCCTCCTAAACGGCGAATAGCCTTGACATGAAATTTCCGCATGCCATTCTGGCGTCCGTTCCTAGATTAATTCTACTTTTTAAAACTTTCAAAATAATTAGTTCCTAAGATATTTAAATAAACAACGGAAATTAAGCCAATTTTCTGCGTTTTATTTCAGTGTTTCGTCAATAATTTCGGAAAAAATACATTGCACGTAGATTATTTACATACCATCTTAAAGAGCAGAAAATCATCTTTTTAATGATTTCAAATTAAATGTTATGCGTTATTTTTCTTAATTTAATAAACATTTCAAATTTATTTCATACACAATTTGTAACAATGCTTTCTGTTATTGTAATAAAATTGAAACCATTGATCGTTTCATCAAATCCTTAATTCCGGTATTTTTACCATTGTGAAAGTTATGATAAAAATATTGTTTTCTTTGAATGTTAACAGAAAGACAGAAATTTTATTTAGTTTCTCTTTCATAGCATATACCTCTTTCAATATGTTTGCGCCGCAATACAATGATGTTAATTACTCTTTCCGCGATGCTTCATTTCATTTTACTAATTTTTAATGATCACAATGCGTGTGCAAAATCCTTCAAGATTATTGATTCCACTTCCTACCGGAGGGAGAGGACCTAAGGTGGAAAAGCAAGAAGAATATGAGGTTTTTTTTCCCGGTCAGTGACAAAAACACTAAAGAGATAAGAGAATTGTTGTCCGGATAATGGCAAAAAAAATCGACTGGAAGCTTTCTCTGCGAAACGGCCGCTGGGATTGAGGGGCGTAAACTTACTTAAATTACTCAACTGTGATTAAAGTAGCTCTATGTGAATTTGACCTATGCTCTATGACCTTTCTCAGTTAAATGAAACTAAATCCAAATCAACTCAATTAAATAGATGGAAAGGACAGCTCAATTAAATCAACAATTGTTAATAATAATTAATTAAGGACAGTTAATTAATCGATTACTCAACTGTGACTAATGATTACTCTACGTGACTTTGACCTATGCTCTTTGACCTTTCTCTGTTAAATGAATTAATCTGAAATGAATTAATTATTGATCTATTAAAATCCAGTTAATATACCGTTCACAACCAATGTGTTCGCGCTCGCCGGTCGCTGTGACGTCATCAAAATTCTTCGTGATTTTCACCAATTTTTCAAATCGACTGTGACTAAACCATAGTTACAAATTCTTAAATTATTTTTGCGATCTTCAATGTCTACCTTTCTCTGTTAAATGAAAGTAAAACTCTCTATGTTATTTGGTTGCGGAGCTATAAGCGTTTAACTTTACCACGAAATTCGACCTAATTCAACAATTCTTGAGTAATATTTCGCGTGAACTTGAGATCGATGAATAAATTGCCAAATGTAATTGAATAGTCTGCATGCGCGCGCATCGGTCGCTGTGACGTCATCAAAATTTTTGGTGATTTTCACCAACTTTGAAGCTCGACTGTGACTAAACCGTAATTCCAAATTCTAAAATTATTTTTGCAATCTTCAATGTCAACCTTCCTCTGTTAAATGAAACTAAAACTCTCTATGTTATTTGGTTGCGGAGCTATAAGCGCTTAAAAATATCACGAAAAGCGTCATAATTTTTTCCTTTCCCGACACATCATTAGACCACTATGAAGAGACGTAGGTCTACGTTAAAATACAAGATATGAAAGAGTTTCTGCTGTTGCCGTAGCAATGATGGGGAGGGGAAAATGGAGTACGAAGGACTACGAGATTCTTGCCAGGTGGTTCAAACTAAGGAGAGAAAAAGAAGAAGGGTGTTTCACTGCTGGTCCAAAAGGTCAATTGCTTAACGAAAATCAACGAAAGACGCTTCCGCGTAAAACGCTTTTAGTAAATTGAAAGTGTTATAAGTACTTGAAAATATATGGACTTGAAAATATTTTTTATCCCGAGCTACGCCGGGCATATCAGCTAGTATATATATATATATATATATAGAAAGAGAGAGAGAGAGAGAAAGATAATGGTAGGATTCCTTGCTTCACCTTACTCAAATCCGTTAAAAATTTCAGTTTAATAAGGTAATTGTTGTTATTGATAAGGTAACATTATTTTAATTTTAATTTTTAGTTTAATATGTGTATATATTGAAAATGTGACATGTGTTTTGATTGTTTGAAAAATTTAACTATATATACATAAACACAATTTAAATTATTATCCTATAAATAAAAGTGCATATACATACAAAGAGCACATGAAAAACTGGAACATATCTATGAACTATGTTACTCTTACAACTACTGAAAAAGTCAAACCAAAACTTTGGAGTTTCCAACAATAAAATTTGTTGCTCAGCTCTGAATGAGCGAATTAGCAAAGTTAACACTCTGATTCCTAAGCCGCCCGTAACCGCCCATGCGCCTTCTATACTACTGGGGCGGATTTCGGCCGGTTGTTGTTCCGAAAGGGGGAGAAGGCAGTTGGGCGAGTGGTCATTAAAGGGACCCTTAGAGGAGATATAAGAGATGAAAGGCTTGCCATTCATATCTTCCACCACCCGTAGTGAGGAGAAAAAGGGAAACGGGGCGGACGAATCCATTCCACAGATCGATTAGTAAGCAAACCTCCGTATACAACTGTACTCATATTTTGAGAATTCTTAGTAGTCAGAGGGTTAAATCCATTCTGCTATTCAAACCATCCCAGTTACTAATTGCTGAAATATATACATACTACAAGAGACAATCAAATCAGTAGTAAAAACTATATGAAAACGAAAAACAAACATAAACAGCAAAATGTAAAAAAGCAATGCAAAACTGATTGAAATAAAAAACCGAAAGTTTCAATAGGGTTAAAAATTATATAAGAATAAACAAAATGGAAAAAATAATATAAAACACAAACGGACAATTAGTAAGGATTTCACCTTCCCTGAAGACGCATCCGTTGTTTTCTACTGAAATACTTTTGTGCATCATGAGCTTTCTACTACTTCCAGTGATGAGATTCGAATGAAAGGGACCAATATGTTGTATTGTGACAATACGAGTTTCCAAGCAAGCACAAATAAACATGTTACAACAAACTTGAATTTCATTGAATATTTCGTGTATAAAAAATATATACTCTTAGTCAGGTTTGAAGTTACTGTTCAGCAAAGGATTCTGAGACTTCCACTTTTGGACGATTTTACACCGGAAAGGGGTGTCAGGCAATGAATTATATGAGCGCATTCCCGGAGATCTTTGTTAGATCACGCTCAATAAAATGTAAACATCACCCTTCCATTCTTCACTTTCCCCCTATTTTGATGAAAATAGCTTCACCGGCGCATACGCAAAAGCGCGGAGGGTTTCCGAATCCATTGCTAAACAATACATCTTAGTATGTACTAAGAAAATAATCTAATTGAAAGCGGAAATAAAATAACGAATATTCTCAAACCGCAAATCCTTCGTAGACATTAAGTCTGCTAATCACTTGAACTTTTTCCCCCCTTGGAGTCTCATAGTATTTTTTTAACAATAATAGTTCATTTTTTCCTTTTCGTTTCTTCTCTGGGATGTTTTTTCACTAATCAATTTCACAGCGTTAATATCCGATGAGAGTTAAGTGGATAATTGTTTTGATGATCTTTTTTTCATTATTTTGAAAATGAAAATGAAGAATGTTTTCAACTGTTTTTATGCTAATTTTTTCTTTCTATTATGCATTGTTTTTCTTCGATATTGCTTATTAATAATATTGTTTTTCTTCGATCTTTTCTGATCTTAATGATGTTGTTTCCCATCGACAACATTATGCACAATTTTTCGTTCGTTTTCAAGAATGATTCTTCCTCCTATTTGTCCCGAAACCTCACACCTCCTCGTAACCATAGTGGCCGACAGCTCTACTGTCTGTTGTCTCCGGAGTTTTTAAAACCGCACATTACATATAAGAAGACAAATCGGAAATATGTCTTCATTTCGAGAGATATTGTATAAAATTTTTTTTGAAAGTTGCAAAAAGTCTTCATCAGATAAACATTTGAAGGATATTCAATGTAAAACTAATGATGTGTGGCGGCAGTATAAAAATTCCTGTAAAAAGGAGGAGTTAGTGTTAAAAAGAGCTGAGGAAAAACTGCGAAAGGCAACCAAAAAGAAATAAATTGTTCTTGATTATTTTATAAAGGTAATTATAATCAATTTATTCTTAAAATTTTAAGCATATTTTATCTTAACTTTAAATTTATAATTAACTTTGTATGAAATAACTTTACTTATTCTTGTTAATAATCGCTACATTTATTAAAATATGTAGAGTATCCTGACATTGCAATATGTAATAAAGTGTTGATATTAACATCTTTCTATAATTTAATAGATAAATGAACTTTATACTAATGCAATCTTAAAGTGAAAGTATTCTTCAATTTTCAAAAGTAAATCTAGGAAATTAAGTGGTTCGAATACGACTTTGCGTTTTGAATAAAATATTAAATAACAAATAATAATAATAGATTATGAAAATATGTTGAAAATGAATCATTCAGCAATCTAAGATGTTCGAACCTAGTGTTACCCAGAATCCAATGACTATCAGAAGTCTTTTCATTATAGTGATTGAAAAATATCTAGTTAAAGAATCAAATTCAAAGAGATACGTACCGAATTTCCGCTCTTACCGGCTCAAGGACAAACTGACATAATTCGCTCCATGGCTTTTGTGTGCACAGAAGATTGCTTCCAGTACGCATGCGCGTGGAGATAAAA
Organism: Araneus ventricosus; assembly: GCA_013235015.1. Classification (NCBI taxonomy): domain Eukaryota; kingdom Metazoa; phylum Arthropoda; class Arachnida; order Araneae; family Araneidae; genus Araneus; species Araneus ventricosus. The sequence continues at coordinate 83,494 of BGPR01005244.1, read as the reverse complement.
TATTCTTTTCAAAAGTAAATTATACAGACGGACAGACAGTCAACCCGTTGACGGATTTGGCCGAAAATTTTTTACTGACTACATTTATGACGATAAAACCGTGTACCAAATTTTATCCATCTAGCTATTCAAGTTTTTGAGTTATAGTGTTCGCATGACCACGGACAGACCGACAGGCAGACTTCCCGTAGACGGAATTTGTCCAAAATTTGATAGAAACCTACAAATTATGTTTAAAGACCACTTAACAAATTTCACCCCCGTAGCTCTAATAGTTTTCGAGTTATCGTGTTCACAGACAGACACAATTCTAAAATTGTGTTTTTCGGACTCTAGGTCCTAACGGAGATCTAAAACGTGGAGATTTGTCAAAATCTCGAGTTCGAATTTTTTGTCGATTACAATGCTTTCTGTTTGTATACTTCGTATACGAGAAAGTAAAAATGGCTTGAGTAACCTTGGTCAGCATCTGAATAGATGACGGGCATATGCAAAATAAAATTTAAAATATAGCTATGTTTTTTTAAAATTGTGATAAACTAAGAAATTCTCCTTAACAAAATTATAAGAAAATTAAACGTATTTTTTCCCCCATTTTAAACCGAATTAGAGTTTTTTTATTTGAATTAAGTCCTAGAATTTTTAAAACTAGATTATTACTGTTATACGTTTTGTAAAAAAAAAAAAGTGGGGGGTTGCAGTTTGCTTACGTAATTATAAGAGGGCGTTTGCGATTTGCTTATTTTTGCTGACAAGGGGGGTTTAAAAATTACCAAAAACATGCTTACGTAATATTTGAACGGCCCCAAAGACAGAAGAATTGTTCAGATTGACACTTTATTCTTCGTGCAATTATATTTGCAAAATTCTTCCAATTTACTTGCTTTATGCTTTATAACGATAAACACTTATCCACGAATAATTCAAGTGTTTGATTCTATTGTGTCTTCAGCTAATAAATTTCAAACCATAGCATAACTCTTTCATGCCAGACGCGTGTTGGAGTAGGGAGCAAGTTAGGAAACGTACTTAGACAGTGTAAGATTAATTGATTCACTGTTAGCACTGTAAATGGATCTTTGCAACCGTGAAGATCTAGGGAGTTGGAATAATCTCAGGGCGTTTACGTCTGCTTCTAAATTAAGCCATCTCAATGTATAAGAGTCTAGACTCACTATCTAGAATCTGATAGTAGTTCCGTAATGATAAGTTTTAGTTGTGTTTAGTCCTGTAAGTATAAGTTGAGTTGCTCCTTGTTTACTTCGTGCCTAAGCTATGAACAGTCGAGTTGTATTAAAGCTTTCTGCATCATCTTGAGAACACTCTTTTTAATCATATGTACAATGTCGACATGTTGAGTTCATGATTATTTACGTTAACTTTATTTTAAATCATTGTTATATTTTATTAAAGTTTAGTTTGTAACCAATATGCGTTCTGCATCAGCCAGTTGAATACCCATAGTTGCGGAAAATACAACTTGGAGTAGTTATCGCATTCAAGAGTTGATCGCTGATGTCTGATATAACCCAAACTCCTCTACGAAATAGCGTTTTTGTTTTACTCCTTGAGAACGCTATTTCGTGCGAAATCAATCGGGTTAAATCAACATTTTCCAAACAGCAAACCAATGTTATAAATATCGAAGATGGAAAGATGTTTACTTTGAAATATGAGAAGTAAGTCTAAAGTGTGGGCATTATTTTATATGTGCACTTCTAGTAAAAAGAACTTAAATATCTTTATAATTCACAATTAAAATACTTTGATACATATTTATCTGAACAAGTGCAAAATAAACAACTTTTAAAACTGATAATTTTCAATATAAGGGTTTAAATTAAATGAATGAAAAATACCCTGTAATAATAATACTTGTTTGCGTTTTATTCGTCGTATTGAGCGTTTAAATATATAGTTTATTTACAATATATACAGGATGTTCCAATATATACAGATTTGATTTTGAAAGATGCTGCCTGTTGGCAAGTTGAGTATGCTCATGCAAGAGCTACAATTGAACATGATGACTGCGATGTCACACATGAACTAAATGCGTTTCTCGTTGAACACGTAGAAACTGATATTACACATTATCCATGCGTTACTCATGTGATAGAGTAGATATGAAACATGATGTGATAATACATGGGCGAGCTGCGATGCTCATACCACATGCATACATGAAAAACCAAACAACTTCTACTGACTCTGACAGAGATGCAATATAGCGGATGGCGGCCTTCAAGGGTTGCTATAAGTTATGAAAGGAGCCAAACTAGTAGTTGGCGCGAACAATACTCTTAATCGAAGTTTTATGTGCGATTGATATCAGAGAAGTGCGAAGTTGGAAAAGTACAGGATGATCAGCATGAGAAGGAGAATACTTATCTAGGGTTTTTTCTCTTTCGAAAAAAATCGATTGAATAAACACGGTCTAAGCGATTAGAGCTAATTTACATTGCATATCAGTCGTACTTTTATAATGGAAAATATCTTACAGGAAAATCATTAGGTTTAAAACACAACGCAGAAAAGGAAATAGTTCTTTCAAGAATTCACACTCTTGAGATTTTTTAAGGTGTCATGGTAATGCATCTGAGGTGATGATACCTGTCTTATTAGGTCAAAGATATAGGATGATATTTCTACGATATTTTGAATACTCTGTTTTGAAACATGCTTGTAGATAATAGATATAATTGAAAGATGATATTGTGTACAATATCATAAAGATTATCGTAGCAATATTATAGAGCATCTTTTGGCATTTGGGTAGTCAATATATATATATAGAAAAAACAGATGTGATCTGTTAAATGAAATATCACATCTCTATATAAAGCTATCAATTCTTCGACCTTTACATCGATCCGAAATAAAACCTTGCTCTTTATTTATTTTTTTCTTTTTTATTTATAATTACTCCCTTGTTTGTTTATAATTTTTAACCACATCTGCAATATATTCGTCCAGAATTTGCTTACGAGTAAGAATTTTACGTTATGCTAAAACTATAAAGTCATTAAGTTTTCAGTAGTTTTATTTTAATGTTCTGAGCATGAAGAACATGAGAGCTTTGATGAAGCATAAATATGTATTACAATTTCAACAATACCATATCTGGATTCCTTAAATGTTCCGTGATTGCAATTCTTTGAAACCTAGCTTGTTAGCTTTATCCTTTTCTACATTAAATAGGAAATAGTTTTACATATATAAATATACATGTTTGTTTCAATAATTTAGTTCAGCAATGTTTTGTTTTGTCCTCGCTCCATGGAAAAGAAATGTAGTGAAAAGATATTTGTAATATCAGCGATTCAAACAGGTAGAGACTCTCATAGTATAAAAAACTGGCTCAAAAATTTAGGCTTTTAATCAGTCAGCTGAGCCTAGCAGTGTTCAAGGTTGGTTGGTTGGTTGGTTGCTGGGTTTTAATGGCACAAAAGCCAAACATGGCTGTACTGCGCAAAACATATTGTCAGAATAGGGCGACATTTGAAAATCTAAAATTGTTAAAATGTTTCCATGGTAATGAATAAAGCATGATTAAAGTTGAAGTTAAAAGTGTTTTTCACCTAGTTAAAAGGCATGTCAAACCGACGAAAATTGTTTTCACAGAATAGTTCAAAAATAAAAAAGTTGAAAAAAATTTAAAAACACAGAAAAATGTTAAGATGGCAAAATATGATGAAAGGTCAAAAGCAAAAATTGCCTCCTGTATCAAATAAAAGGGAGGAAAAACATTGTAAGCTTTTCACAGCTGGTCGTTTCAAGTATTTATCATGTACAGGAGTATTTAAAGTACTTTTATAAAAAGTCTTAAAATCCACCCATCGAAATAGGATTTGTTTTAATATTTGTTTCAGTGTTGCCCTGTCCGGATAAATAGAGCTAGTAGAGATTTCTGGCTGCTTCTCTATAACAGCAAGATTGTGTTTCACGTATATTCTATTGTTTCCTCTATTTCAGGTGATTCAATTTGATTGTCATTAGTGCTTCCGGAGGGATGGTCAATCGGATGGCTTCCAGATTAGAGTTTTCAGAAGGGGATTCATCAGAATAAGCAGAAATTAGGGCAGCGTTTATGACTTGTACAGAAGGAAGGGATTTCACAATCTGTATTGAAGCAGAATTTGAAACTTGTTAAGGTGAATTGGTACAAAATTTTGATTGTGTGCCAGTATAATTTTCATTCCTGTTTTCTGAATTTCCATTAGGCTGATTTTTAAGTTTATTATTTTTTCTAACAGTTTTAAAACCTTCATGAACTTGCGAACCTTGTGAGGTTGGAATTGTAGAATTAACATAAAATGCCTCTCAAATACAAACATTAGGCCGAACTAACTCTTCACGGTCATTTGTAGGCAAAGATAACTGAGAAGAAGTTTTAGAACCAGAATCAGAAGGAATACCTGACGGATTTCAGGTAGAAACTGTTTCAGTTATTTTTTTGTCACGCCAGATACATATCTAAAGGAGGAAGAAGGCAATTGCGATTTAAATCAGTTTCCTGGCGTCTGTAAAAGAACTCTGCTTTTTTTATTTTCTTGGCGATAACTTCTTTTTCGAGCTTCGAATCAGGGCATATTCGTGAATATGAAGTGTGTTCCCCTTTGCAGTTAGCACACTTGTCTTTCATGGTATACTGAGCGCCATCATGGTCCACCTGCACAACGGGCGCAAGTATGTGTCCCGCGGCAGGCAGCTTTAGAATGTCCAAAACATTGGCATTGGTAGCATAGAAGAGGATTTGATATGTATTCCCTGACAGGGCAACGAATATAATCAGCTTTGACAAATTGTGATAATTTAGGGGAACTGAACGTTAATATAAAGTGCTACGTATTCAAGTGCTGACCATCTCTCCATACAGTTATACGTCGGAGATGGGTCACTCCTTGTCGCGTAAAATCTTCAGTGATCTGCTCAATGGGTTCGTTCAACAACTCTCCAATAGAAATAAAGCATTTGGAAGAGTTTAGACTGCCGGGTGGATTAACTGATACTGGAATATTTGCCAAGGATTTAAGTTTTGCTAATTTTTGTCTTTGTTTCTGTGTTTCAAATTTGATCAGTAAGTCTCCACAGCGGAGTTTTTAAACCGATTTCGTCTCACTCACACAATTGGATAAAGCATTTTCGACAAGGAAACTAGACTGAGTGGAAGGTTTCTTTGTTGTTGAAATACGTTTCATAATATAAAATGTTGGAAAACTAGGAAAAGAAGATGTTTCGACTTGTTACCCTCTGAAGGAAGACGATTTCTTACGGCCTATACAATATCGAAATGTAATTCAGGTCCGACGGCACCAACCATCACAGAGACCAACAAGGGAAGGCAGCCACCGGCTATGGGCATTCCAAGCCTCGGCGCTTACCTTAGTGCTAGCCGAAACCTATACGCTCAGGGTCACCTCCGGGGACAGTAACCATCCTTAACGCCAATCCCAAGAAAGTGACACACCCCTCGCTTGATCCCTACCAGACTAACCACAAACGCGGATAGCTATCAGCCGATTGATACACCGGGGACCACGGTGCTCCACCCGTCTAAAGGGTCGCCACGTACGGCCAGCATGTGGGTATTTGGCGGACCATGGAAATAGGAAGAAAACAAAGATAATACAGCTTCTCGTAGAGAGCTCCCTCGCTTGCCATCGAAGGTTGGAAGGGATCAGCAATAAGTAGAAGGTGTAGGGGAGGGTAAACAGGAAGGTAGAATATATCCCTGGTACCTCGGGATTGGGACACCGGGCTCACCTGTAAAAGGTGAACCCCAGACTAGTACCAGTTTTCAAAGTGTGCACTTAAAAGTGTCGCAAAAATGAAGCGATGGCGAGTATACTCCTCAAAATACATAATAATCGTTGCTATTAAAATATTGTATTAAAAATGCAGTTTTAATTTTTAAAAACTAATAATTTTATTACTAGTATACATTAGTTTACTTAGCATATAGTTATATATTTTGTATTATAAAAAGCATATATAAGCATCCAGATGGATATCATGCGCCAATAATAATAAAACCACGAAAGAATAGAGCAAGTTATATGGTGTAACGAGACATTTGCATAATGAAGGTTCATATAATTTACTGCCTGACTAGTCAATAATTAGCATAGGCTAAAAAAACATGAATCCCAGTTGGCTTCACTAAGCATAGAAAAACAACTACTTTGCTCACACTGCCTTTTATTTCTTCTTGGCTTCCAAATATTTTAAACATTTTGAACTATAAGAATGTAATTTAGTTTTAATTAAAACTGCAATCAAAATAGCCAATGGTCACTCCGTTTCAAGCATGAAGAGTATTCTGTGAATAAAACAAAATATTGCCGTTCCTCAATGACGAGTAAACTCGTCAAACTCAGTTTAACAAGAAAGAAGTTGGAATAAACATGTGAAATGAAATTCTTTGCTGTTTTTTTAAGTAAAAACTGGGCAATGAAAAAGCAAGTACTTACATCAGGATATCAAACATAAAAAATGGAGGTAAGATTCCTTGCCATTGGTATTCATGAAACGCTAATATGTTCAAAAATGTATCATCTTATTCGGAGTTATTTTTTTACATTACCAAGAAACACCGTTAATGACAATGGCCAGCCTAAAAATGTTTCGTATTTGAGGTCGGTATGAAAATTCTAACTATGGTGTGAAATGAAAAAAAATTAGAATTCACTTTAGAGCTTTCAAATACGAACAAGTCGCGTATTTGCATTTGAGTCTTGTCTAAAACCAAATAATGATATAAAACTTGTTGATTCTGTAGGTATTATCAAACCTTATTGAATTCTCTAACAAATAAAGTTTGTTACAGTATTGACTGTTTTATATAAAATCGAAGAGAATGAAAACTTTAACAAATAGTTCACATCCAATAGTCAAATGAAATAGAAAACCATTTTTTAAAAAATGTACACAAGTTATATATTTCTAAAATTTTCCATAAAAAGTAACATTTTTCGTATACCCTAACTTAGTAATAGATTTTCCGATGCAAATTTGAATAAGAATATTATAAATTAATAATTCAACTAAATAATTTACTTATTAAAGTTTCCAAAATACATATTTTATTATCTTGAATAAAATTTCACTTGCAAGATCCTTAGATAATTCCACTTTATCATAACTAATTCTTATAAAATGATGTTTATTCTTATATCATTAATCATTGCAACCAATATTCTCTTATTCATTCTCTCATAAATCTTTGAAATTTCTCATACATTCCAACTATATTGTAAAATACTAAGAAAAAGATGTTTTCATTCTTTGAACTACAGCTCTACTGGATTTAAGCATATTTCTTAGTTAATTAAAATCAATAACAATCTGCTGTCACAGAGATCCTATTTACCCATAGACATCTGATGCTTGTTTTATTGACAAGCGAAAGCTGTTATCGCAGCTGTTCTAGAAGGTAGCGTAAGGAGTTGAAAGAGGACAGGACGGCTCTTTCACCACGTCATCCATTATTGGCAGCTGATATAAGACAGGAAAGTGAGGAGGGGGAATATCCAATACGTTAACCAAACTTAAATCTTTCTGTCTTTGAGGAATACGTAACATCAAAAATATTTCTATTGAAATTAAACGCCACAAAGAGATCAATTTCTTGAAAAAGCATCAGAAAAAGATGAGTTTTATATTTAGTGTATAGTTAATCTCTATATATAAAAGAGGAAAGTATGTGTGTGTGTGTGTTTGTTCGTTTTTTGGTTCTTTATGCACGACCACACCGTTGGACTTACGAAGACCAAATTTGGCACAGTGATGGATTAGCACAAGAGGGAACAAACAACGTAAAAATTATATTAAAATTCGAATTAGATTTTTATTTATTTAATTAAATAATTAAAATTCAGCTATTTTTAGACGTTTTTCACCAATAACTTCACTTTTGAAATACTTATGGTACGACAATTTTTTTACATCACCTTAAAGAGCAAAAAATTATCTTTTTAATGATACCAATGTAATTGTTGTACAATTTTTTTCTCTAACTGTAATTAACGCTTCAAAATTCATTTTCAAGGCAATTTGTAACAATGCTTTTTATTGTTATAAAATCAAATTTACTGTTTCATCAAAGTTTATTTCATCATCCTTTATTTATATTCACGTGTTTTTACCACTGTTAAAGTTAAGAAAATATTGTTTTCTTTGGTCATTCTCTTGAATGTAGATTTCCTACTTCCGCTGTTATATTTCGTAGTATGCACTAAACTTCCATTTTTATTTCGTAGCTTTTATTATACACTTAAAGATCCAGTCACGTTAGTTTAGTTACTAAGTGAAGTTTCGTTTTAATTTCACAAATTTTTGAATAATCTTAATCAGCGGCGTAGTTACCGGCGAATAAGACAAGTATCGATGCCGCCAAAACATTACTGCATTTATGTCAGTTTTTAAAGTAAATTATGATAAGTGGGCGTAAAAAAATATTACCAAACCCTGACGGCCGTCTGCCCTTGCTGAGCAAATGACAACTGGGGTATAAAAAAAATCGTATTCCCTAGGCGCCACTTGCCTACGCTGCGCCATTGACCTTGTTGGCGAAATGCTAATATGTTTGTGTCACTTTTTAAAGTCATATACAATAAGAAGCAGAAAAATACCATGTCCAGAGCACCGTTTACGCAAGTTAAGCCTCTTATGATGAAGGGGTGGGGAGGAGAAAAAAATCATAGCATGACCCGAGCGCCACTAACCCTCGGTACGCTACTGTCAGTAAGTAAAATCATTACAGATTAACCTAGTCCCATTCGAACCGAAGGGAGAGGGCCTAGGAAGAAAAAGAAGGAATGGTCCTTCTGGTCAGGCACACAAACACCAAAGAGAATGGGGAGCCATAAAAGGCATAATAAGAAGTATTTCTGTTGTCTCTGTAGCATGATGTAATCATGGGATGGGAAGATGGAATTCTAAGGGTTGTCAGATTCGTGTGAGGTGGTTCAAAGTACAGACAAAAAGAAGAGGTTAGTGTAGCTGCTGGCCGAGGGGTCAGAGACACAGGAGAGGGGGAAAGACAATCAACGAAAGACGCTACAGTGAAAAATTCTTTACTTAACTTTAAAGTGTTATAAGTACTTAGAATTGAAAATATTTCTACCCCGATCAACGACGGGTATATAAGCTAGCAATCAGTCAATTTTGCCGATAAAATTTGTCTCGAATTTAAATCTCCTGCATCCGACGTTATATATAGATTCCCTATTTATTTATATTTTGTATTTCAGTGTATTGAACAAAACAAGAGCCGGTACATGAAAAAATATGGATCACGAGCAACGCCGGGTTTTCAGCTAGTTTAAGATATTTTTCTAATATTTAGCAATGTTGTATTTGAAGAAATATAATATTACGCACACTTGCATTATGATAAAAAAATTTACGCGTCAACGTGTTACGTGTAAATATGTATTATAATAAAAAAAATTACTTATAAACTTGCACTATAATAAAAAAATATTAAGTGTAAACGTGTTACTTGTAAATTATTGCTTGCATGATGAAATTTCAATGAAAAAGGAAGTCACATATTTATGTTATTATTAAAACGTGTTGTAACATTTGCACATCTTTTTAAAATTATTTTAAAGATGGTTTAAATTTTATTATTGAACAAAAGAAGATATTTTCAGTTATTAGGTTATAATCTGAAATTAAGTTCGGGGGACAAAATAAGGTTTTAAAGTTTCAGCATCGTGTTGACAACTGAAACAAAACAAAGCCACTACAAATTAATCAACCTTAGTTACTGAACAGTTCTCAAGTTATCCCAATTGGTTCCTAATTACCTCAGAGACTGTGCGGTAATTGGGAACACGTGCTTCGGTGATGACAGTAACGAATTGATCTGAAGAGAATATATTTGAATTGACTAGAAACTGTTGTGCATTCCTTTATATTTTATTGCATTTAACTACCCTTTCTCAATTACCACAGAAAACTATTTTCTGAAAGTGTTTTAGCAGAAATGTCTTCTATTTCATGGAATATTGTATATGACTATTATAACTGTTTACTACCTTCAATATAGAGTAATTTATAATCATTTCTACTCAAATTTGTCGGGAAATGATTCTTTACAAAAACTGAAATGACTGAATATTATGATATACAAGAAGAATATAGTTAAGTCTTAAAAATCACACAAAACTTTTTAAAAAAATAGTAATTCAATTTAGTAGAAGATAGTAAATTTCATGCATAAAATAGAACGTTCGATCCAATTTTCTACTTATTTTTTTTGACATTTACACTACCTGAAAAAAGAATACTTTTTTCCTACGATCTAGTTCAAAGATAGGATCTGGGAGTATATATCATAAATGACTCTCGAAAATCGCAAAAGTCATTAATCACCGAAACAAATTTTCATTCAGCCAGATAGGAGGATCTCAACCTGTCCCACACAGTTGACTACTGTCAACTCCTTGAATTCTACAGACGTACGGATAATGGGCTCCCTTTCTGGTAACTCCAACGTTTTCGATCCAAAATGACATATTTATTGAAAAATCAGCTATGGATTGATCTAGATAAGTTTAGATGTTCCTGTATTATCTCCGCAGTCTCCGTTTCTTGTTGAAAAGAGCCAAAATCACAATCTTCAGTTCCTGCATTAGTATCACGTTTTCTTCTTCCTCGTCTTCACTTTCCTTGTTTTCTTCCACACTTGACGTCAAACGGTTTCATTTCATTATAAATAAACAACTTTCATTCAAAAAAAGGAAGATGTATGTAGATAACATGGTATTTTTTTAAATGCCAGTTGTTAATTTGATATACAAAAGTAAAGTTTATTGTCGGGACAAACACGTTCCTAGATTTAAAATTACTTCCGATCATATAATAAATTATTCTAAATATACAAGAATATAGGTTGTTGTTACATATAGCTGTTCCTATATTATAGTCAAAAACAGTTACAATTGATAAAATCTAACAAAAAGAGTTTCAAAATTAAATATTAATCAAAATTAAAATTAATTAAAAACTTTGTATTATACAGAATGGCGCATATGCAGCAACTTTTGATAAAATACAAATATAATTAATAGAAAAACAAAAACATTAAAAAAACAAAAAAAGAAAAATATATAGCAGAAACAGAAGAAGTAAACAATGATGATAACAATACACTTTTTTGCACGACCAACGAAGCAGCATCAAGTGATTGCATCAGCAAAATTTTCTGCATTCAACCATCAAATCTCTATAGAATTAGACAACAAAAATTCTCTGATAATTAAAAAAATTAAAGCATGACAAAGAAAAATTAGAAAGTGATAGAATATTAGAACTCTGATGGCGAAGAGGCTACTCTGAAGAAGTTCGCCATTCGAGTTCTCGTCCATTCTGTATGTTTTCACTTTCTAATTTTTCTTTTATATGTTTTAATTATTTTAATTATCAGAGAATTTTTGTTGTTTAATTCTATAGAGATTTGATGGTTAATTGTAGAAACTTTTGCTGATGCAATCACTTGATGCTGCTGCGTTGGCGCGCAAAAAAGTGTATTGTTATCATCATTGTTTACTTCTTCTGTTTCTGCTATATATTTTTTCTTTTATAATTCTTTTTTGTTTTTTAATTCTTTTTGTTTTTGTATTAATTATAGTTAAAAACCTGTTCTCAATGATCCCAAGGTGAAAATTGTCAGGGCTAATTAAAACTCTAATCTGTTCCTCAAAATAAAATCCAAAAACGAAAGCGAAAGTTTCTCGTAATCTTTATATCTTGCATATCTAAGAAATATATAACTTAGCAACTTGGCGCGCATATAACCGGCGTATATAACGGAAAGTGAATCTTCAGAAATATTGTTTTTATTCTTCTGAACAAAGTTGAAATTAAATTTAGCAAACGCTAGCAGCATTGCAAAACGCGGGAAAGCGTTCTTCTTCTTCTAGTGCATCTTAAACAAAGCACATGCTTTTCACTTAGCTATTCCTCACCAATTTGAATTATAGTCACAGTTGCCACTTACTACTCGTTCCCAATTACCTCGCCTGAAACATACCCTACTGAAAAAACGTTAAAGGATATTTTCAAAATGAATATGAAACGATAAAATGAAGTATTTTTTAATGAAAGAAGAACATCAGAAATACAATTGACGAGATCAAAATCTGCTATTCTTTTTTAAAAACAATATAAAATTCCTTTTTTAAGGCTTCATACTCATTTTCAAATATTCACTGATTTTTTTTTTACTTGGGAGTGACTTACTTTTCGCTCAATAAAAAAGACAAATATTGCAATATTTATATTGAAAATTAAATTTACAATGTTTATAACACAATATTATTTTAATTTATTAAATCCGAGGAGTCATACGTCTGTCAAGGGACTGACGTTTATAAATGAAAAGACGTATAATCGAAACGAAGCACTTTATCATTACAATGAATACGAATGAATCGGGACAATGATAAAATGACATATAAATATAAACGACGTATAGATGAGAAACTTATGAACGGTATTTTATTGTACTTAAAACATGAAGATAATTTTATAAAATTAATTAATTTTTTCAATTAGATTTCCGCATATTAAAACGCAGTATCTGATTCTGCTTTAAAGTAAGATCTTGGAAATTTGGTTTAAGTAATACAGTTCTTGTTAATAGCAATCTTTTATCCTGTTTAGAACTAATAATCTTATTTCGAATTGACGAATTATTTTTAAATTAAGATGGCGTAATTTTTTAAAAATGCTTTTCCTGTAGAGAATTTTCTTGTATTTACTTAATCAACGGTAAAGAATTCGGTATTCGGCTGATGGAGCAAACATATAATTTTCAAAATAAATAAATACATAAATGAAATAACATAAGCCAATCCATCATTTTGTTAAAGACATTTTTAGAATTAGCAGTCATTAATCCCAGGGGATTAACGATGAATGATTCCAGAAAATAAATTTAAGATTATCTGCGCCGGAACGTTAGATGTTGATAAGCTGTTGGAGGGCGAATGTGCGCTCTTCACTTTAGTTGAAATGGGTGATCCATTATTATGAGTGTGATAAACGTGGATAAGTAGTGGGTATGAGATGACGATTCAAAGAAGGCCGATGGGCAGTTTGAAATGACGGAAAATTCAACGAGTCTTCTGTTCGAGAGAGATCAGAGGGAAGAACAAGCGTCTAGAGAACTAAAAGGACGCTGAAGTTAAATGTTGGCAGGAACTCTGACCGTTGAAATACGGTGATGCCAGCAACGGAGACAAGAATTTCTCCCAGAAGTTAATAGCAAGAGGACAAACTTCCAACATCATTCAAGCTTGTGTGATTTCCGACAGAGAATAACCGGAAGATTAATCCTAAGATTACGGAAGCAATTAAGAGAAAATTCCAACAAAAAGACATCGCCAATAATTCTTTTGAATTTAGGTTATTGTAATTATGCATTTGAACAGATAAATAATGTTTTCCCCTTTATTTAAATAGTATGTACATCCCAAAATAAAAGTTATACAAAATATGCTGTCGTTGTCTTCCTTTACTTAAAGAATAACAGAAAAGAGCCGTTTAAAACTATTACAGATGCACTGTTTAATATGCAGTCATTTTTTAATAATTTCATATGATGGCAGATAATAATATACATTTTTAGAAATATGTTATTATCAAAATGTTCTCCAAAAGATTACATGCACGTTCAAACTGAATAAAAAAATTGATGAAATATATTAATAATATTTCACATTAACACTGTACTCAAAAATATTGGAAATTTGTAACAGAAATTAGGAACCTAAAAGTATTTTAATTTATTTCTCATCATTAAATTTCTTACGAAGACGATAAGAACAATTTTTCTTCTTTCAGGAAAAGGGATTTAACCAAACATTCAAAAACCTATTATTCAGTGGACGCTTACCATTAGCTCCACAGTTAAAAGTCGATGAGTTAACCTTTGCTGTCATAAAGTTTTAATAATAGTGCTTTTCTAAAACATCAATATTGAATGTTGCAATCTGAATAACGAAAGACTACACTATTCAAACGTAGATGGATGCTCCATGTTATCGATCTCACTGAAGTTCACATGAATTTATAAAGCTATATTATGAAAACAAGCTTAATTATTCCTTTAGGACATGTTTTGTTTGTTTTATAATTCTTCCTTATAAGAATATTCTGCCAAAATTACTGACTTTTCCAATTTCGACAAAACTTTTTATAATTAGTAGATTTAAATTTATCATATTTTTATCCTTATGAAAGCAAATGAAATTTAAGTTACTGATTATATTTCAGAAGTCGACAATGGTATTATCTCCAGGGATTTAATGCCTTTGTATTATTACATCTTTATGAAAGAGTTATTTTCTTTTATGACTTCAATATGTTCTGATATCGTATTTTAAAAAATTGTACTTAGCTATCTTTATATTTGCCTTTATCTACAATTCTAACGTTTTTATTACATTTTCAAATATTTCCTTGTTTTCACTATGTCGAAATGCCAATAAACTTGTAAATATACTATGTTATAACCTCTTCTCTCTGAAAGAAAACTAATACTGAAACTATTCGAATTTGACCAAATATATCTGTTTTATCAGCGCTACTTCTTCTTGAATTTCACAAATTATCATTATACAATAATGATTCATTAAAATATTTTCAATATGAGAATATATTTCAATTGTATATTTATGAGTACATATTTGAAAAAAATTATCGTTACAATTTTCTATTTCTGCTTTTTCATATAGCTGCTACGGTCATCACATTTCTAGTTTAATATAGGGATTACAGATTTAAGCAGACAAATGAGAATGAAAGAATATACTGACTATTTCATGTTTAATAGATCTAGGTTTTAAAAAATTAATTCGAGGTTGTTTCTATTCAATCAATGTATCATTGTTGTTTCATTTTATGTAACTAATATTACTTGTTTTCCAACTGATATTTATTGTAAAACCATCAGCCTTTAAATACATCTTCATCCGATTATTATAATATTAAGAATTGTTATGTAGACTTAATAAAATAAATAACCTTATTTAATGCTTATGATGAGAAATTTGACAAAAAATCTCAAATATTGTCTATTCCCTCCAGTAACGTAAGTGTACAGAAACAGAAGTATAAAATTTATGATTTAAAAAAATTATGTAATAATTTTTCCTGTGTATAATGTATAACTATGTTTAACTCTGAAATCTCATTTATATGAAATAGCTTTCAACCAGAATTGTGTGCCATAAATTATTAAAGACTCGCCTGAAGCAATGACATACCACAATCACCTCAATATTTTGAATCTCAATAAACAAAAAGCTTTCCAATGCACATGTGCATAAAATAAAAATATCAAGCATTGCATTTTATAGCAGTCGTTTTCATTTTCGACAAGTTTTTTCTTATATCTAAGCGAAAAATATCTGAAACAAACATTATTTATATTATTCCCTTTCCGTTATTACAGATTGCGGACCATAAAGATAATGACATCAAAACAGTTGCATTTTTGATATAATGTATTCAATAAATCTGCCATGATCTCACTGCATTGCTCCCAAGATACTCTTCTATATACATGCATTATTTGCTATTAAGAAGATGTAAGGCTGTTTTAAACGTAATCTGTGCGCGTAATTTAAAGAAATTATGCAATTCATCAGATCAGTTTTAGTACTGCTTCACATTACATTAAAAATTATTTTTTTATTAACCCCATATTGGTCAGCATCGTATGTTATACGTTTGGCTCTTTTGTGGCCGTTTGCTATTTAAATCCGCAATTAAGTCAACGTGACAATTTATTTTATATAGAAAAACCACCTGGTCACGCTTAAATGTCTCAAGTATCCTTTACCATCTTAAATATATTGAAATAATAATAAATATCCCAAATGGGTGGTGGCATCTAATTAGGAGGTTAAATAAAAACGTAAGGCAAGGGGTTAAATTACAGTTCTCAGTAAAATGCAAGAAAATGACCATGAAACTAAAATATATTGTAGATCACAAAATAACAATATTTTTCATGATAATATGATGTGTTGTCATATATACTTAAGTTTTCGATTCAATTGTTCTTATTTGTTCAGTTGGTTTCCATGATATATACAGTATCTTATTAGCTTTCATTATTAGATAATAGATTAAATTTACAGTATATATCCAATCATTCTTCTATTATTTACATAGGTTTCCATGTTTTCGACAGAATAATTATTCTCCTTCAGAATCTGTCGTTGTACTATTTATTTATAACTTCTCTTCAGAGACCACCACCCACGCGTTAGCAGCTTGGGTGGATATCTCTAGTAAGATTCAGGGTTAATAACCTGGGAAAGAGAAGGTCCGTTTGACTGAAGATCCATTTCAAACGGGATCAACCGTAGCTCCCAAATGTCGACTTTCTTTCTTTACTGGGTTGACATATTGTGCTGTTTGATCCCCAAAGCATTAATCACCTAAAGAGAAACTTGGATCACCTACTGTAGAAAATGAAACGATAAGATAACTCTGTGGATCATTGCATTAAAGATAGAGTCTATTTTCGGGATGGGATCTGAGTTCACAGGTAACAAAAAGACGTAAATGCTATTATCTTCTCCAGTCTATTTCCGGGATGGGATCTGAGTACACAGGTTACAAAAAGACGTAAATGCTATTATCTTCTCCAGTTGATCTAAATAAATCTCCAGTTAAATGAACCCAAACTATTCGTAACCTAGGAACAAGCTTCGACATAGAAATTTGAAATTATCTGTAATATAAAGCAGAAAATGTACATGTATCTGCCGTCCGTCTGTCTGTCGGTCACAAGAACTCCTCCTAAACGGTGTACCGTAGTGACATGAAATTTGCACACGACATTTTTGGGTACATTTCTAGGTCAACGGTGCTATTTTGAACTTTTAGAGTTAATTAGTTCTTAAGATATTTAATTAAATAACGAAAATTAGCCGCTATTAAGCCTAATGCTTAGACGGTTTTTGCCAATAACTTCTAAATTATTTATTAGACAACAATTATTTTTATGCCATTTTAAGGACCAGAAAATTATATTTTTAATGCTATTAATTCCATTGCGATGAAATGTTTTCTCTGATTGTTATTAACGTTTAAAACTATATTTTAATGTAATATTTAACAATATTTTTTATTCTTATAATATTAAGTTCAGACCAATTTACTTTTTATCAAATCACGTGTTTCATTAACAGAGGCAGAAACGCACGTGCTGCGTGATTAAGGAAATATTGCTTTTATTTGAACATTAACTCAATGTTCTTACTGCCGTTTTTATTTTTAAGCATTTACAATTTTACTATGCACGTGCAAAAAATCCAATGACGTTAGTTTGATTATAATGAGATTTTTCGAGTTTAATTTTAATCCTAATTAGTGTGTGAGGCCATTTAATGTTTTTTAATTCCCGAACAACGGAAAATGAGAGAGGCGGCGAAAAATTGTTTTATTTAGTTTTTCGAAAATACTTAACCAGTTAGTGATTTTTCTTAAATTTCTTAAATTATTTGCTTTATAAATACCCATAGAAAGACAAAGATATTTTATTCTGAAAGTTTTACCAAAATGCATTAAAATTAGTCGTGGTACAAGAAAGCTAAAGAACAAAAATAAAAAACACGTGAATTGCATTTAATTCAATTAGCTGAGAAACGAAAGAACGAGACTCATAAAGAAAAACTGTTTATTTAGTTTAAAGAAAATACCTAATCAGTTTGCGATTTTTCTTAAACTTCTGATAATATTTTGTTTTCAAATGCCTAAAAGAAAGAAACAGGCATTTAATCCTTCACGTCTCGCCAAAATACGTAAAAAGCAGTCGCGGGAGAAGCAAGCCGAAGAGCAAAAATTGCATATCCGTGAATTGGACAGAATATATCGGGCTGATGGACGAGCGAATGAAACCGCTGAAGAAACTGAACAGCGACGTTCTAAAGGCCAGATTGCGAACAATTGTAAGACGAAATAACATGATTGCTGAAGAAACTGAACATCGACGTTTTGAGTATATATTACGAAAAATTGGAAGACGAAATGACACGAGTGCTAAAGAAACTCAACAGCGACGTTCTGAGGATAGATTACGAACAATTGAAAGACGAAATAACATGACTGCTGAAGAAACTGAAGAGCGGCGTTCTGACGACCAATTACGGGCAATTGTAAGTCGAACTAATGAGTCTTTTGAAGTTAGGAACCAGCGCCATGCGTCAGATCACTTACGAACTTTAAACTCGAGAGCTACTGAAAGCAATGAGCAGCGAGAGCAAAGAATTCATTGCAATGCACTTGGAAACCAGAATCGAATATGATTTGATGAACTTTTGATGCTCGACGTAATAGACTCCAGATAGGAAGAGTGATACAAGGCTCTCTGAAGGCAAGTAACTGGCTTTATTTGAAGGACGAAGCACTTCATTACGATACTAAGTTAGACTATCCCAATTTTCCACAGATAGACATTGGTAGTATGTCGTCGAAGTACACATTTTGAGGTGCTGTGAAATTTGAATCCGAGGCATCAGGATCGTCCTGTTCCAATGGAAAGGGTTCTTTGCCAGAACTCCCTCAATTACCAGAACCATTGAATAGTTTGATGGAAGGGAATCATCCAAAATCGAAAGAGTTTCTCAGCATGATCCGTAAACGCAATAGTAGTTTTCAGATGACTTCCTTTGGAACTTCATTGCCCATGTTGGACTCTACAGTATTTATGCCAACTTTTCGAATTCAGGGTCAAGTATACCACAAGCCGGTCGCTCATATCGCTTCCCAATGAAGAAACAATGTTCCTCCAAATATACTTCCTTGGAAACGAAGACACTGAAGCGAAACGTCGCTGTAAGTTGATTCTTGGGACCACCAAAAGTTTAAACGAATCCTTGCAAAAGATGTTACACGAAAACAATCATTAAGTCCAAAAATTTAAAATGCCGATAGAGGATAACCAAACCGAAGACCTAGATATCGTTATTAAGGCAGATAAGATACCAATAGAAGGCTCCGAACGTGTCTTTAACACACCGGCGCTAAATGAAGTTGCCATCATCATTGCAGGAAATGACTTTGAGAAACGTGACATTGTCTTGACAATGCGCAGCAACGAGTTGAAAAACATTTGCGGGAAACAAATTACATGCCATACAGTATCCGCTTATGTTTCCACGTGGTGAGGATGGATACGCAATTAATTTCAATCAAGTTGAGTCAGGAACATCAAATCAAATAACAACGGTATCTGCAATGTCGTTCTACGCCTATCGTTTAATGGTTCGATCGACAGAGAACCGTTTGTTGAACTACAGAAAACTTTTGCATCAATATTTGGTTGATATGTATGCCAAAATTGAGGCGGAACGATTATTATTCATCCGACTGAATCAAAAGAAGCTGCGCGTGTTGATGAATATATTCATTTGAAAGAAGATGCAATTAAAAATGATAGTGACCCAGCTAATCATGGGAAATTGGTAATTTTACCCTTAACGTTTACTGGTTGTCCACGAAATATGCACGAATATGCTCAAGATGCCGTCACTTACGTTCATCATGGAGGAAAGCCATCACTATTCACCGCATACACTTTCAATCCAAATTGCAAAGAGATGGCTTAAAATGTGACTAATGGCCAATCAAAAATTGATAGACATGATTTGGTTGCAAGGATCTTTCGGCAAAAGTTAATAAAATTCATGAATGTGTTGATAAAAGGTCAAGTTTTTGGTTCTGTTAAGTATTGAATCCATCGAATGGCAGAAATGTAGAGTTCCGCATTCACATATTTTGATTTGGCTAACGAACACATTAAGACCAAACCAAATTGATAATATTATTTATGCAGAAATTCTTAATCCTACTGAATACAAGAAATTTGTTATGCTAATCTTAATATAAATAAATGCCAATGTGGGTATGTATGTTTGTATGTATGTATGTTCCACATCTCCTCCTAACCCACAGTACCGTTTAGAACCAAATTTTGCATACTTATTATTTAAGACAAGAGGAAGATACTTATCAACTTTTCAAAGTACAAAAGTTAATTAAACAGTCAGTTAATTAGAAATTAACCGTAACCCTTTTTCCGCAATAACTTCGACACAATTTGTTCCACAAAAGATATTTTTATTCCATCTTAAAGTTCAAAATTTTTCCTTTTCAATTGGTATCAATTTTATATCTGTTAAATTTTTCCTCCAATTTTTATTAATTTTTAAAAATTTAATAAATAATTGATTACCTGCAGACGATTTTAAAATAACGCAAATTTATAGCTACTCCGTTGCTAGGTAACGGTTAGAGTTTGAACTAATATACCTTTATTTCTGAAATTTTTGCTTATTTTTATAAATATACTTTATGTAAGACGAGAGAGAGATCATCATCAACTTTTAAAATCTCTAATCTTATTACATTTTCAGTTAATTGGAAATTAAGCAAGATATGGCATTTTCCGTGATATTTTTCGAAAATATGCATGATGTCACAAAAACTACTTTTACACATATTTAAAGTTTAAAAAATTATCTTTTCATGACACAGGTTTCATTTCCGTTTAATTCGTTGTCCTCATTTTAAAAATTTTTCAAAAATTAATTTGTGTATAAAATTTACAATTTGTAACACTTTTTTTATTGGTGAAGAACAAGAATACATAAGATGAATGTTGCTATCTCACATTAGAAGAATTCCGGATGAAGACTAATTTTATTATTTTTATTCATATTTATTTCAACGCTTTTTCTTAATTAAAATCTTACTATGTAATTAATTGTCCCGAAACATCCGTTAAAATCTTTCTTATATTGCAAGATTTATGAACAAAATTTGAAGTACCTATGCAACAAATATTAATAACTTATGTAGAAAATTAGCTAGCGGCGGTTTATAAAAACCGTCTGGTTCAATTGATATTCTCATTTTAATTATAAAACGTTTCAGAATATAAAAGAATTATGAGTATTGTAATTTTCTATACAAAAGTAGTTTTTAACATCAAAAATATTAGACGTGAAAATATATTAATCCCGAGCAAAGCCGGGCATAACAGCTAGTCATTATATAAATTTATATTAGTCATTACGAACTCTTTCTTCTGTTTCTCTTCTTGACTAAGACAAATTGTCGTGAAGATGTTGCCGTTAGTATTAAGAAAAGACAATATTTGAACAAATAGTGAGAAAAACATAATAAACCTCTATTACTTCTATTTTAAAACAGACGTTTATTTTTGCAGATTTAAGTAACTAAATATTTCTAACATTCCTTATAATAGTATAAGCAGCAGTGGCATAACTAGGATGGTACAAGTAGGACAATTGCCTACTTGAACATTGCCTGGGCGTTTGAGTGAGAGAAAATAAAGGATAAAGCCCTTTTCACAACCTGGGAGCCAATTCAAAATAGATTTCTCAGAACAAGATGACAAGAGGTTTTATGGTACAGAGATATGATTACTGAAATCGAAAGGGACCCAGGTAGCACAGCATGTTGCGCGATATTGTACAATATTGTTAGATATTATATAACATTATATGATATTGTGCAATATTATACAATATTGGGAATATCGTGCAATATCGTACAATATTGTTCAATATATTTGTGCTACTGGGGGAGGGCCTGTTAAGGTCCTTTTCAAATATTTGTATCTCAGTGGGGGAATAGGTATACTTAACTAACCTTAGATTGTTTGTAAAAAAGGAAGATAACATATCAATTAACTCCTCAGGGTGCCTCAAGGTTCCTGACGGTATTTGAAGATAGGATGAGTTACAGCCTCGATATTCATACTGATTAGATATCAGTTCTTATCTCACGTTCCTGACAAATAATTGGTAATAAGTGTTATTCCAAACAGCAGAGAGTAAAGCGCGGAAATACTTTTACTTGTTTGGTAAAGTGTAAAGGCAGTCTGACCAGACTTAAAGTGAAAAGAACTTACTTAGATGAAAGAGCCGTCAGTTCATAATCCAATCGTGAAGTTATTTCTTTATTAATTGGAGAATTACAAGTCACACTTTAAACTTGGTTATAAAATTTGGCACAAATATGCTTTATAGGGTGAGAATGTGCGCCTAGAAGAGATTTTATTAAATTTATTACACATTTAATATATTTTAATTTATTATTATATTTTTTATTTAGTGAATTTAAATAATTTAAAATTCTATTTAGAATTTTAATTATTTAAAAATTAAGCTACAATATAAAGTTCTTTGTTCATTACTTCTGAAAATATTATAGCTGAAAAATAATTTTTGCACCATCTTAAAATTAAAAAAACGTTATCTTCTCAATGATATAAATTTAGCTGTGCAATTTTTCCGTAATTTTAACAAATTTTCATAAAATATTTAAGTATGATTTTCAGCAGTATTTTTAAAGTCATTCTGATTAATGCCTTTTTAATGGTTAAATATAAAGTCCTAAACCATTGACTTTAATAGCTGCAAAACATTTAGTACATTTTCATTTTATTTGTGCAACAATATTTAGCTCAATTTAATGCATTTTTGTGCCCTGTTATTTTATAATATTATGATTATTATTCTCCAATCTATTACTTGTTCGTTTGTAGCAATTAAAGCTTTCAGTGTAGAAAAAATAAATAAGTTGAACAATTAAGTTTATTTTGGTTGACATCACGAAATTAATAATATTAATATCATGTGTGAATCAGCCGGTCGCCGAAGGCAGCGAATTTGTAACATATAATTCATATTAGTTAAAAATATAATTTATTTATTATTATTTAAGTTTAAGCGCATTTTCAATCTTTACACTCTCTGACATAAAGTGCCTTGTAGGGAAATATGTGGAATGCATTTGAAAAAAAAATTCGAGGGGGCACTGCTTTGATACTTGCCCTGGGAGGCATTTTATGTAGGTATGCCTCTAATAAGCTGTGATTTCTGCCATGGAATTTTCAAAATATAAAGCTATTTTCTATTTCATAATAATCAGGTGTGAACTGATTGATAAATTAACAGCACACTTGATAAATAAGTACGAGGCATGCTTATGAACATTAATAAAACAGGTTTTTCAAAATAGTTACATATATTTTATGTTCATTCTTTCTAAAGCTCTTAAGTCTATATCGACGGAGCTATTTTGTTATTATTTCAAACATTATAAAAATACCTACACATTTAGAGGAAGCCTGATTGCTACACATAGTGTGTAGTAATCTATATTTATTGTTTGGAAGTCAAGGAATAAAATTTGTGAACTGCGAAAAGGATAATTTTAAACTTTTTTTCTTTTTCATCATGAAAAATATATCCCGATAATTTCCACAACTCATGATATCTTCTACAAATTCCATAAATTTCTGGATGATTCAGAAGGATTGCCGAGATCACAAATATTAATAAATTCGGTATAAACAACGATATGTAGAAAAGAACAGAGTACAGAAGGAAGCACAGAATGCTGTTTACTCCTCTCAACAGGCAGCTATCACATGTAACGTTACAAGCAAAGAAAAATGGCTACTATAGTAGAGGAAGCCTTTTGTACGATTGCAATTGAGGACTGGCGTTATGTTGGGGCATCTGTCTTTATGGCTTTTTTACTAACAACCATATTGCGCAGGAAGAATATAAAGGCGCCAGTAACTGCGACATACGCCATATTGTCTGGTGCGAAAAGAATTATCAATTGGATATTTTTCTTATAAACAAAGACAGTCCCAAAGAACAGTTATAAAATTCACAAGCTAATTTTTGATTTTCTTTCTGTATTCAGTTCCAATTCTTCTTCTCTTAGTTGATTACAACGAAATTATTTTCATTAATAATGCGTGAAATCATTTTGAAACATCCTGTATTTCCAAAAGACATCTCCTATTCCTATATGACTTCAAAATTTAGTGCTACTAAAATAATCAATCAATTTACGCAATCAAATCATTCTGTATTATTATTTTAATGCCTAGAGGTTTCTCTATTGTTTTCCTGATTTTCCTACTATGATTGACTAAAGCTTTGACTTTGCATGTAACGTTAAATTTCCAATATAAGTTCCTTGTTACACCCGCTACTACTGTTTATTAAAAGAAATTTTTCATTATGTAAAACCGAAACCGAAAAAAAGTCAGGAACTCAATATGACAAGAATCTGTATAAAGGATATGGGCTTAAATTTTCAAAATATGTAAGGTCCACAATTTTTCTTACCTGCACGCAATTTGAAATAAAATTGATTTTTAAGAAGAAGATACATTAATGCAGATAATGTTTTGCAGATATTTTCAGACCTCTGTTTTCTTAAACTTCGGGAAAATTCTATTTTTTGTTTACAATATCTTGGAGCTTTAAAATAAATGTTTTGTTTGTTGCGCATAATAGGGTAACGAATAATACTAGAACCTATTTAAAGAGAAAAAAAAGCATACCGATGATGAACTTTGAATCTTAAAGACTACCATTCAGTTTATTCCAATAACTTAAAGTGCTTACGAAATTCATTTAATTACGGCTAAAAGAGTTCCGAAAAAATGTTCCAGCAATTAAAGAAAGGGAATTATAAAATTAAATAGAATGAATCTTAGAAGCCGCAGTTAACTTAATTAGCAAGCCTGCTGTTGGTATATCCTTTCTGCCCTACAAAACATTCCTGCACGCATTTTCATATTCGATTATCTGTGAAAATAAAGCAATTAATCAAGTAAATTGCCCAATTGCTGTTTCTAATTGCCGATAAATCTAATGAAGGTGTGAATTCGAATATTTGAAAGAGAGACAATGTTAAAAAGCTTTAACATTTTATTAATGGGAACAAATTGACACTTTTACAGAGAAAAAGAAGTTTTCTCAAAAAGGAAAGCTTTGCGCCCTTGTGAACTTTTATTTCGTGATGCTAAATATTGCAGCAACAGCTGTTTTTAGTTTTACGACAATATAAATTATCCAGATATTGCCACTGCAAAATTATCTGAATATATACTTAAAAATGAACTTTATTTAAAAATTCAAACAATGCAGATGCCTTTCACGTTTTCTATTAAAATTGTTGAAGATGTATTTTTTTCCTTATTAGAGCATAGAAACCAATCGTATTAAGCTTAAAATTTTATAATTTTTCAAGATTTTGAAATAAAAGGGTGTCATTTAAAAGAGAGAATATGAATTGTTAAAGTTTTCAAAGAAGCAATTTTTCTTCCTCACTTGTTTACAGGAGGCAATCTAGTTAGGTCGATAATTTAGACAATTGTCAGATTTCGAAGAAAAAAAACGAGACATTAATTAAAAGTTTACAGGACAATGTTCCCTATTGAGAACATTGAATTGCAAATTCATTTAAAAATAAAATATCCTTCATATTGTTTTAAAAAAATGTTAATTATAACTGAAAGTAAGCTTGATTTTTGATATGGAAATTATGTTTCAAATATAAAATGGGCAATGTACAAAAATTCACAAAAATTGTATCTTTTCTACGTAGTACTTAGTGCTTAGCATAAAAGTTTATAAAAAATTAAAAAGCGATCCAAAATTTATAAAAATTGTCACATATAGTTAAAAATGCACACTTTACTAATACCATATAAAATATAATTATATATATAAAAAACGCATTTGCTATCATTCATTAAATTTCCGTGTTCCCATTTGGAAACATTGTCCAGCCATGACTATCCTTTGACAGAAGGAATATCTCTATTGTGAGTTTCCATTAAAAACAAAATGGAAAAGACAATTATCTTATAATTCAAGATAGGAAATCCCCTTCTGTTGTTAAAAGGTTAATGCTTTAATTTTGGAGAAAAAAATCATTATTACCTGTAATCTGTGGGTGACAATTATAAATATGACGGATAAGTATTTACATCTTAATCACCGGATTGATAATTCTGCAGTGATCGTTCTTCTAAGTACTATTTTCATCTCTTACTTTGCTTATTATGCAGTCTTAACATCACTGTTATTTCTATGTCTAGTATAATGAGCTTAATCAGAAGTGGTCAATGATCTTAATTAGGCACATTAAAAAACATAATGTCTCCTTCATATTTTAATGATTGATATCTTTAAACTAAAGCATTAGAAAGGGAAATATACAAAAAGTAATTAAAAATTAACCTCGATCTGAATTTGGATGTAATCTTATACCTCTATGAGCTGGATAGGGATATCAATTTCTACAACAACATGAAAAACATTTAAATATGTTGCCATACAAACCTCCTAGGAATTATTACATGGGTGAAATAAAATTCAATCGAAATATTTCAGCATCACCGAAACTATTTCAAATAAATTCATGTCTTCAATGCATGAGTTACAAGAGGTACCCCAACTTTTAAATCAGTTTCAGGGGGAAAAGAGTCACACTGGTTAAAATTTTAAAAGGCCAAAATTTACCCTTTTTATTTTTAGAAACAGTTCTTACAAATCTCAATTCGACTTAAAGTCAAGCTAGCTACAACTTCATATTACATAATTGATAAGAAAAAAAATTATACCCGTTATTTCTTTTGCTTTATTCCATAAAAAGTCTTTACGTAGCAAGTTTTATTGAAATTTGCATGGTTGATTCATACTTCAGGTATCGGTTGATCGGAAACCATTAAAAATAGTTACGGAAAAATCCGTTGTCATTCATCTCTCAGACTACTAAATATCTTATACCTCTATGAGCTATATAGGGATATCAATTTCTACAACAACATGAAAAAACATTTAAATACGTTGCCATACAAACCTCCTAGAAATTATTACATGGGTGAAAAAAAATTCATTCGAAATATTTCAGCATCACCCAAACTATTTCAAATAAATGCATGTCTTCAATAAATCGAATGCATGATATTTCCTTGGCTCTGGTGGACTCCCACCTTTTTTACACTTTTATTTAACTTTTTTCTTCAAATATGTAAGGATAAAATTTTGCCATCGATTTTTCACTCACTTCCTGATGACCTAGAATTTCGAAATTTTGTATAAAATATTGCATTTGATCAAAATAAAATAAGTTTAACAATTTGAAAAATTAATTATCGGTAAAATGATTCATTTAATTAAATTTTGATTCAATACCAGTTGCGCAACCATGTAGCGAATTTGAGAAAAAATTTTCAATCGATTCTTCACTCACTTCCTGATGCGTTAGAGTTTCGAAATTTTGTACATTTTTCTGTTCTTGATCGAAATAAAGTATTTTAAGATATTGAGAAATTAATTATCAGTTATTAATTCATCTAATTAATTTTTTATTCAATACATGTGACTCCACCTTGTATTGAATTTGAGATATTTTTGTTCTAGTTTCATAACATTTATAATAATGAATTATAAATTAAAGAATAACTGGAAAATAATTAAAATAAGAAAATTATGCCTTTTAATACACTATTAAATGAGTAGGTTTTAAAATTCACTTTTATCAAATTTCTTATTGTTCTAAAATATCCATGGAAATATTCTGGAATTCAAACTGATTACTGATAAGAGAGCAATTTACAAATTTCGAAACTTCTAAAGAAAAGAGTTTCGACAATATGATCATTAGGAGATATTTTGAGATTCAGTTATTTTTAAGTAGAAGGTGTGTTTAAATATTTTATTTATTTCTGTGACACGCTCACCAGTAAAAATCTGAAATGTTCAAACACTTTTTGAAATGTCTTTGAGAGTACCAGAAAATGTAGATGATGAGTAGCTGATTCAGATGAAAAGCTGAGTTCAGACATTTCCTTACTGATGATTCAAAGATATTCTTTCCAGAAAATTTTATATGAGATATTTTATTCGCATGCATATGCCGCAGTAATTTTGTGATTTCTAAATGATATCTAGAGAGTTAAAAATATCATGACGATAAAGAGTAATAGGTTTATTTTTAAGGCAAACTCTTTATCGATATTTATTAAGCTTTATTCGTTCCAATTTTGCTTTAATTTATTTTATCTGTTATAAAGTAAACTGTTTTTATTTACATGTTTGTGATTAAAGATATTTCTAGCCTGCAGCTTTCTGCTGCTTTCGTTAATTGATATCTTTGTTCAAATAAATAGCGATAAATGAACACAAAAGCAGTAATACGCTATTATAAAATTTTTATAATTGAGAAAATTCTCTTTCTTATTATTTGAAACTTTCAACTTATTCTCAACCGGAAGGTTATTTTGTATGGAAAGAATAACCTGTATGACATTTACTGTTTATGTCCCTCTTCGATATTATTGCCGAAATTGCATGCCATAGGAATGACTGCTTTTAAATCCATTCTACAAAATGGTTACTACGTCTGCCATTTAGAACAACGTATATTTCTTTCATCAGTTAATGTTCAATGACGCTTAAATCAGAGAAATGAATTCAGCTTATTCAGTCACAGTAACATTTGGATTGAGATAAACTTTTAGCGTTTCTGCAAAGAATATATTGGTGAAATATGAAAAGGAAATAATAGATTTTATAGACACTTTGTCAATAAATAGTGAAAATGCCTGAAAGGAAATGTATGGACTCAGTTTTAATCACACGACTGAAAATTAAACTTATACTATTCGACACATGTTTGAAAAATTTAACGTAAAATATGTTTTATATACAAGTTAACTGATGAAAAATGTTTTCCAAAAATGGCATCGAGTTTTCAACTGATTTTGGGAAGTGATTGTGTTTTATTTCTTCACAGAATATTTCAGCGCAAATTCTCCAAAAAAAATCGAATAGACGAAAATAAACAGATGAATCAAATATTTTCGACAGTTTATCCAGGAAAACAATCAGGCGATGGTTATCAAATAATTGTTTTTTATTTTTTTATTTATTTTTTGGAATGAAAAACGTATTTCATTTTTTATAAACAAGATTGACCAAAACTGATTTTCGAAAGTTTGGATAATTTTAAGAGATTTGTATTTTAATCATATGAAAAACTTGTTTAATGTATGTCTGTGCAGTGTGATATGCAAGCAAAACTTATTTAATGATTGATGTATTAAGATATTCTCAAATGGTTTGTATTTCTTATAATTAGATAATTATTTAAGATATAAAACACTTTGAATTTATTTTTTATTTACTGATTATTTATTTACGGACATAGTAAAAGAAAATTATTAGAACTAAATGAATTAATGTAAATGCAGTAAGGAGAATGATGTTAAATATTTCCTGAATGAATAATTAAACTCAGAAGAATTTTAGATAATTCAAATGTATTTAGGGATCTCTATATTTACTTGACGAAAATCACGTTACCTATAAGGTATTTATTTGTTTACCAATGAGAAAGAAGCATAAATTGTAACGACATAATGCTATTGCTGGGAGCTATATCTTTTATTTTTTGCAAAGTTTTAAGCTAAAGTTAGTAATAGCTCTATTTGATAGCACGGTGAAAGATCCACTATCCATTGTTAAATATTCTTGAGCATGATTTTAATGCATATAAAATTTATCAAAATATACAAAAAAATTAGTTAAACAATTTCGACCCGACTTTTGAATGATAAAACTGGAACTATTAAAAATAGTTTAATTTATAATAATGTCAGGGAAACAACTCTACAGCTTCGTAAAAATAATCTTGTAGGAATTTGATCACTGATGAGATATATTGTCGCTATGTCACATACGATTGGGACAATATATCTCACAAATTAATTTATTCAAAATTTCTTAAAATTTGATATTAAAAAGGCTAAAATACTACTAAATAAGTACTGTTTTAGATTAAATATGGCATAAATACAGGATGTCCCAAAAAGTGTGGATCAAGCTTCTATTTCCTTAAATAGTAATTCAAGACATATACTTCCAATTACAAAGTTTCATCAAATAAAATGAAAATTTGTATGAAATTACTTTGACTTCTAATGAAATGTTTTGTTTTATGAATGTTTTATTTATTTGATAATGAAAAGTTTTCAAAAAAATTTTATACGGCCCAGTAGTGCAAAAATGTCAATAAGCAAAATGTTTCTCTTGCATTCATCTATTCACATGCACAGTTGCACGCTTCAATCTGCAAAACTTAGAGAGATATAAGAAGAAAATTTATTGACTTAGACCAATTTTCCATACCTCTCACTGCTGTTTGATATAGTCTTTTGCGTACATTTGAGGGATAATATAATTATTTCAATAAGTTATTAAAAGGACGGAGTCAGGAAATAACAGTGTATATGTTTACTTTTTATTAAATTTAAAAACTAGTCAAATAATACATTAATTGAACTATTTACAAAATTAGTTCATCTTGTGAACCTTCAAAAAATATTCTTGCTTATATATCAGAAGTGTCCGGTCATCTGTACAGAAACAAGCAGTGCTATAAAAATATTTCTAGAATACATTTGAAATATAATTTTTCAAAAATGGTTGTACCTTCAAATAGTCAAAACTTGTAGTAGTAAGTATCTGAATTCTATTTTAGAAAATTACAGTCTCTTTTTTCAATGAGTGACTTTTAAAAACAGAAAACGAATACGTAATAACCAACCACGTTACCGTTGAGGCAACATGAAAGTGAATCCGAAACCTAAAAACAGCCAATGAAAGAGAAATCGAAGAAAAACTAATCATGAGCTCGAAGGCGAAAATTGGTTGAGATTGAAGGAGGGAAAGCATTATTTGTGATGGAACCAAACAGGAGTATCCGATAATTCAGTTCAAAGACAAAAAGGATAGCTATTCGCATGTCACTTAGTTATATGCAATGAATGAATTTTGATGTTTTCCCTAAGTGTTTGTTGTGCAGCCTCGTCCTATGTCTGTCTTACTTTTAAATTTATTTTCTGACTTCTTTTCTCGTTTTTGATTTTTTTTTCCCATTGATAATCGAACACTTAGAGTGTAAATAAAATGAATGTATTAAAATAATTCTAATGAGTTCTGCATCTCTGCAGCTCTAAAGCACGAGCCACCGCTGCTTTTAGTTAAAACTTAATAATATCCACGACGCTGAGAGCAATAATTTAGTAATCTTGTCCGATATTGTGCTATATTTATGTTTTATGTTAAATTTTATTTTCTCAAGTTGTCCTTCCATCCATTATTTAGCCGATATCTATCAATGAAACTGAGTAATAGCAAGAGTCATTAGCAATATTTTTGAATCTATGATTGGTTGATGTATTGCTAGATATATACTTTCATTTCGCGTTTTTCTATGTTAAATAAATTTGGATTTCTGCAACAAGCATCTTCAAATAAATTTGTGAGCAGTCCCTTTAAATTTAAAATTTAATATATCTCTGGAAGTTTTGCAGATAAAATTGTGAAGCTTTGTTTATATATAGATGAGTGTAAGAGGAAGAATTTACTTACTGTCATTTTTACAATATGGGGAACATATAAAAATTAATTTTTTTTTTACTTTTTATTTTTAACTTCCACAGAAGCCCAAGTGTTTTTACACAAATTCCAACCTTATATGATGAAACTTTCTATTTGGAAGTATATGTCTAGGTGCAATATTTAAGGAAATCAATGTTTGTTCCATTCTATTAAGGATGTGTTTCTAAGAATTTTACTGCTAAGATTATGTTTACAATTTTTGTTAATATATTCTAGTTCCTTTGAAATAATTAAATTTCT
The DNA here is from genome assembly GCA_013235015.1 of Araneus ventricosus. Taxonomy (NCBI): domain Eukaryota; kingdom Metazoa; phylum Arthropoda; class Arachnida; order Araneae; family Araneidae; genus Araneus; species Araneus ventricosus. The sequence continues at coordinate 51,914 of BGPR01005244.1, read as the reverse complement.
AGAATATAGGTGGCGCCACTAAATTTTTTTTAAATATAGTTTCTCTAAAATCGTTACATATAAATAATTAAATTTTTAGTATGTTTATTAAAAATTTACTTTTGTAAATTATTCTCTAGAATTTTAACTTGTATACGACATGTTAATAACATTTAAGACGTATTATTAATTTTCAAGAATATGAATATATTTTATGCGGACTATGTTTTAAATCTTTAAGAGATGCCTATGGTGGAAGATGTTGATGGCGGTGAAATGAATTTCTCAAGCTTTCATTCACTAATTCCTTGTTAATATATTTATATCATAGATGTAGAATTAATTGATTTAGTGAAATTTAGAATAATGTGCACTATTTTATGTTTATTAATAAATGTTCGATATCTTTCTGATAGTATATAATTTAGGGTTAAGACACTTTTCCCTCTTTCTTTTGTATATTTAGGGTAATTTACCCTTTATGTTTTCAACAACTGGTCTCATTGATGGTTTTGCGCAAATAAAATCAAGATTTTAAAATGACAAGCTCGTCCAAAATTGAGCTGATAACTTAAATTGTAGAAAACTCCATATTTGGATCGTCTTTTTCAATTATTAATTTAGTCTTAACAGTAACAGAATTAATATGATATGTTAAAAACTTTCTATAGGTATTTTGGCATATATATATATATATAGAGAGAGAGAGAGAGAGAGAGTATAAATCGAAAAATGAAATAATGAATATATATATATATATATCAATGTCATGAAAATCAATCAATGTTGAAATTAAATAGAAAGACTAGTTTATTGGTAAAATCGGTTGCGTTTGTGTTTTATATAATATTATATTATCTTCCCCTTTTGTTTATTTTCTTCCTATAAGAACTCTCTGCATTTTCTTCCTGCAGATTTATTTTCTTGACTATCTATTTATATATATATATATATATATATATATATATATATATATATATATCTCAAATTTAAATTTCATTGGAGAGACATAAGGATGGAAAGTATTACTGTGAAAAACACAGGATGCTGATCAGGGCAGGTTAAATCTCTACTATCCATACTAACAACATATAATAATTAGAAAACGTCCAACACTTTCTGAGAAAAGTTTTAGCTAAATAAATCTAACAGAACGCTGCCTTCACCCCAATTGTTAGGATAGACGAAAAGCCAAATATAAATGACCAAGAATTTAAAATGTACATACCATAAAATGGGAAGTTTCAAGCAGCTTGAAAGAAGACACAGAACTGATCGCGTAGTATTGGGGACAGGATGTTTCCAAAGTATCAGATTACGTGATTTCGCGGAAAAACTTTGAGTTGGGGAAGGTTCGATTAAGATTACGATGGAGACAAAGAAAATGATGAAAAATATACACAAATAAATTTCAGCATAGACAAAAATGAAAAAGAAAAATTCTAAAATTTATGGGGATAAAGTTATAAATTAAGCCATTTTTTAGAGAGATTAGAAGAAATTATTTTGAATTCCATTAATAAACGACTGAAAGATGCATTTTCGAGGTAGTGAAATCAGACCTGTCTGACTTGAATGACCCTACTACAGTTCAAAACTGCGTCAGCCTAGATCTAATATGCAATAACTTACTTACATCTTAAAGCCATTAATTAAAGGTTCGTAGAAGGAGTAGGAATTTTATAACTATTAAGGTTATTTCTAAGGTGCTGAATTTGTTTCTGATAGAATTTTTTTATCGACACCAGTTTTCCAGCAATTCTGATTATCGTGTTTTATAAACTTAGAAGAAATATCGGTTTCCATATTCATATATTATAATATATATATATATATATATACCATAATATATATATATATATATATATATATATATATTGACGTTGAATTTGATAACTTTCTTTTGTCATAAATTTCTTTTTATAAAGTATTTTGGTAATCAATAATTAGATCCAGAAAGTAACTGGTTCTTGAAAGCTATTGGTTTGGATTAATTTAAGTTCATTTGGATACAGATTACTATTAGTTGCTTTGAAATCGTTATGGTTGAATATAATAAAGTTATCAATGAATCTAAATAACGATATTTCGTTCAAAAAAGTGCAGAAACAAATTAGGAAGTAGACATGAAAAGTTGGTTCCTTGTGGGATGCCTTTAATTTGCTGGAAGATATTTTCTCCATTAAAAATAAAGTTATTATAAATTCAGTAATTTCTAATATCTTTCTAGTTGGCTATTAGGATGTTTAGCAAGTTTTGTAGGTCGTAAAAATGATTCGTTAACACTTCTTGCAGTTGATCTAAGGGAAGGTTTGTAAAGAGATCTTGGACATCATAGGTTTCTATTGCATCTATTTTATTATTTTTAATGAATTCGATAACTTTACTACTGCTTTTTCATAATCCATGTAAAATTTTCGTCTACAATAATTGATTCTGATGATTTAGAAAACCTATAACCTGAATAAATCTAATGTTATAACTATTAAGAAAAGAATCTCAGCTTTCAACAAAAAAATTGGATGCCATAATGTCAATAACAGCCTGCCATATATTGTTATATATCCTAAATTCCATCAACAGCCTGTAAAATTTTGATACATAACTTGTGGTCCAAATAACTATTTGAATAAACCCGGAAATATTTTCTCAAAATATCTTAGCATAGTCCTCAAGATTATTGTAGAAGAAAATTTTACATGGATTATAAAAAGACAATAGTAAAGTTATCGAATTTAATCGGAGGTGGAGCTTTCTGTCTGCACCCACAGGCTTCCCACCTCTACTGCGATGTGGCACAACCTCTGATTTGAACAAATGAGGTATCTAATTGTTTCTTGGAATAAAAGAAAAAAAATAGAGGGTGTGCGAACTGAAATTAAAACTTCAAAAATAAGGGCAACTTTCATATATTTATTGAAAGTATCGTTTATAGTGAAAGTATATCCGAGTGAAGATAACAATGAGAATAGTAATAGATGGAAAAATATGTATAAATATATCACATACGCAATGAATGCGCAAAAAGCTGCAATTCCAAAATAGTCCAGTCAACGAAGACCAAAAATCGAAAAATAGAAAAAATGGTGTAGTTTTGACATTTGGCACCGTTATTGGGGGGTAGTGTCGACACTTTAAGTCCCCGTCTGTGGGGGATGCGGGCGGGGTAAAGGGGGTTTTAAAGGGGCGTTTTCCGTTTTTTTTTTTAAATATCTCGAAAACTATGAGTTTTATAAAAAACACTCAGCTACAAAATTAAACTACATGAAATTTCCTAGCAAAAAAAGTCCTACTTTGTTCTTATTGCATCAGTAGTTTAGAAGATACAGGGGATTTTTAAAAGTTAATATTTCTAAAATTCCTTATTGTAATGATAAAATCGATTAAAAGTGTTGAATCAACAACCCTCATAATAATCTCATGCCTATATAATATTTATACAAGGGTAGTAATGCATGTGTCAGAGCGGAGGGGATATAAGCCAAATTTTTGAACAATTATGATCCCTTCCTCCCCTCACATCCGTTCCCCTTCACAAATTTCCTTCTACTCGCACTCCAGTCAACGAATTGTAAATTTCAAAAATGTGTATTTTTGAAATTCGGAATTCGGTAGAGTTGTTGGGGAGAGTGCCCTAAACGACATAATAAAAGTCCCTGCTGGTGGAGGGTGCTCAGGGGTACAGGGGGTTGAAAGGGGGGGATTTCTCAGTTTTTGTTTATCTCGAAAATTATGGATCCTAGCGAAAAACACTTATGTATAAAATTAAACTAAATTAAATTTCCTATAAAAATAGTCCAACACATTGTTCTTAGGATCAATAGTTTAGAATATTATAGCAGTTTAAAAAGTACATAATTACAATAAGTGGTTGAAAATTTTAGTTTTATTTTTATGAAAGAAAGTTTATATCTCAAAATAGCGGCTATCTATTGCAATATATCTATGACATATTATATCTTTCTATAACATTAATATTATATATATACATACGTAAAAACATGCATAACCCATTTTTACACTTGCTCGTAATTAAATTTCACCATGTTTTTCTAGTATATGATCAAGTTCGAACGCCTCCTCTTCTTTTACAGGTGCATCTTTGGTACAAGTAGAATTAAAGGTGCCACAACAAGAAACACATTGCTAAACATGTGTTGCTCCGCCTCTCCTTTGGTTGGAGGAATTGAGGAAAGAACATCTCTGATATTGGTTGATGATTTGAGAAATGCTGCTTATCTACGGTTATTCAAATTATGTTCATCAGCAACGGTTTTGTACTAGGACCCTCTTCTCACCGGATTGTGAGATATCATCTGCTGTTGATAAGGGGTTATAAAAGATGTCAGCAGTTTTTTTATCTGGTTTAGTTGATTTTTGAAAAATGTAACTATAGTGCTTTGCTTTTTCTATAAATATCTGATGTAATGTCGCAGTCACGGAATGCATGGAGAAGGAGAATGATTTGGGCAAAAGAAAGTTCTTTCTGCAGCTTTCTTGTAAAAAATAATTTAGCTTCTAATTTTTCTTGCCAGGCTTCATAAAATAACTGTCACTTTCTGGTGGAACCAAAGCAATCAGCAACACGACTAGGTCTACGTCTTTCCCTTGGGATGAAAAGTTGCTTTCTCTAACCCAGATATCACAATATAAGTATCAGCATCCTCTGCAGCGACTATCGTTTCCGTTCCTTTAGCAGCCATTTTCTGTGTTAGTAATTGAACATACCTGGTCTTATTTTTTCAATGGCAAGAAAATGTTTCTGTCGAACTGTGACAGACTGGTTACGAGCTTTTAAGTTAAACTCAGCATAGATACGTAGATTTAGATTATACTGTCTAAATACGCTCATTTAAAGTGTTAACAGAAACAAAAAACTGAGTAAAGGGATCTAGTGGAGGGGAACAGACGTGAGGGAGGAAAGGAACACGACCGTTCATCAAATAGGTTTATCGCCCCCCCCCCTCCTGATACCACCACTACTCTTGACACATACAATACTACCCTCGTATAATTATCGTATGGGCATGAGGTCTTCCTGAGGGTTGTTGCTTCAGCACTTTTAATTGATTTTACCATTACAATAAAGGAATTTTTGAAACATTAATTTTTAAAGCTCCCTGTATCTTCTAAAATTTCATTCTAAAAAACATTTAGGACTAGTTTTGAAGGGCATTTAATGTAGTTTAACTTTATAATTAAGTTTGTTTAGCTAGGATCCATATTTTCGAGATATTAAAGAGAAACAAAGAGGAATCCCCCATTTCAACCCCCCTGTACCCATATGCACCCTCCACCAGCGGGGACTTTTAGTATGTCGTTTAGGGTACTCTCCCCAACAACTCCGCCGAATTCCGAATTTCAAAACTACACCTTTTTTAAATTTTACAATTCGTTGACTGGAGTGCGAGTAGAAGGAAATTTGTGAAGGGGAACGGATGTGAGGGGAGGAAGGGATCATAATTGTTCAAAAATTTGGCTTATATCCCCTCCGCTGTGACACATGCAATAGTACCCTTGTATAATTATTATATAGGCATGAGGTTATTATAAGGGTTGTTGATTCAACACTTTTAATCGATTTTACCATTACAATAAGGAATTTTAGAAATATTAACTTTTAAATACCCCTGTATCTTCTAAACTATTGATGCAATAAAAGCAAAGTAGGACTTTTTTGGTAGGAAATTTCATGTAGTTTAATTTTGTAGCTGAGTGTTTTTTTTTATAAAACCCACAGTTTTCGAGATATTTAAGAAAAACTGAAAACTCCCCCTGTACCCCCCGCGCACCCCCCTCCGGCGGGGACTTTTAGTATGTCGTTTCGGACACTACCCCCAACAAGTGTGCCAAATTTCAAAACTATACCATTTTCTTTTTCGTCTTTTCCTTCGTTGACTGGACTAAAAGCGCTGTGGTCGATAGAGTATAAATCGTAAAATTAAAGAGTATATAACGTAAAATGAAAAAACGCAATTAAAGAACAATAACGCTTCTTCAGGGGATGAAGTTATTGTGAATTACTAAAATATTAGCAATTCACAATAACTTCATACCTTGAAGAAACTTTATTGCGCTTTAATTACGTTTCTGATTTTACGTTTTATACTCTTTCATTTTACGATTTCTACTCTAAATATATATATAAAGTCAATGTTTGTGTGTGTGCGTGCCTGCGTGTCTGTGTGCGATGTTTAGACAGAAAATATTGCACTTACAGGCCTGAAACTTGGCCAATAGGTAGCCCTAATGCTGACTCAATGCACTTCGAAGCCCGATTATCAAAATTCGTTCTAGAAAGTGTTTTATTTAATATTTTGTGGCTTTTTGAGTTATTTTTCGTACTCATTTCACCATTGCGTTTTTTGTAATAATCGTATCAAGAAAATATATACACTCTAAGAAAGAACAAACAATTTCCTTTCTAATAAAGTTTATTTTAACATGTAAAAGTTTGTTTCAATCGAAAAAGTTGCCAAAAAATATTTTCTCTAATTTTAATAAATTTTAAAATTATTTTTGGTATAATTTACAGCAATACTTTTCATTGTTGCAACGCAATTCAAACCGTTTTTCATTGTTTAAACATATATTTAATTTTTTGTTCTTCTTTCATTGTTGAAAGCTGAGTAAACATAAGAATACATTTTGCTTTCATATTTTATTTCACCAAAATTTTGTGTAATCTGTAAACCAAGGTCTCTGAGATAATAATGTTTCTTGAATCTAAATTGGCGCAAAGCACTTTAAAAAGTGAGCATCTATAAAGATTAAAATTGCTTATGAAGGTAAAAGTTATTTTTTATTATTATTTTCCACAGAATAAATTTCGATGGCACCAAATGTTTGTTGGAAAATATATCATTAGGGGAAGGAAAACTCTGCTTTTAATCGTATAAGAATCCTAAGTATAATATACTTTTCCTAAAAAAATATAAACACATAAGCACACGAACGAAATGCTTCATTTCATTCAAGTGTTAAAGACTTTAAACGAATAACATTGAAATAAAGTTGCATTAAAATATAATTCTTATTGAGTGCACGACATTAGGTTTTAGAAACAAATGAGAACTTTGATGTTCTTTAAATTTCAAAAATATTCAAATCTTTTTCTGTTAATGGCTAATTGGAATTTAGTTTCATATTTTTTTTGTTACCTAATTGATAAAGCGTGTCTTACTAGTATTACAACCAGTTTGTTCTCGTTCCCTTTGAATCGATTCTTTGATGCTCTATAAATTTGCGTTCCCATATAACTTTCCACTGTTTACGATTTCAAAAAATGTGTGAATGAACTACAAGTTAAGAACATAAGAAATTGACGTTAATAGATTATTTAACACTTGACGCCTGGTGCAATCAAAGATAATTATGTCAAATCGATGCCGAATATGCATTCAGAACTGGCAATTGCGAGTTCTGTCATTTAAGAAAAATTAAGTTAGAGCACATTCAACATATTTTTCCTACAAACATTAGTAATCATTGATTTTTTTTCATTGAAAAGGACAATATATATATATGCACTTCAGATTTAGTAGAAAGCTAATTTACAGATAACTGAGCAATATCCAATTTAAGAACACGATAGAAAATGAATAAATAGTAATTTGGTTTAAAAGTAAATAGTAATTCTATTTTTTTGTGCTTGAAAGCAAATAAGTATCGACCAAAGTAGTATGGAGAACGGATTAGGTACCTTAATAATTAACGATACTCTTCTAAATGTTTTGTTTTGTGATCTATTTTTGAAAGAAGATTATCATCCTCTTTGCGCAAAGTTATTTTAAACCCTTGTTTAACGAGTGGGGAGTATCAGGAACTAAGAAAATTATTTATGATTCCAATTTTAACTCTTTAATGAAGTTGCACTTCTTTCACTGATTTTCTTTTCTTTAAGGGGTAATTTCTTTCGACATCAAAAAATTTATCTCTTGCTTTACTACAAAAAAAGAATAGTTAGAGATACTTAAATATCGTTTTTATTTAGTTAAATAATCTAATGCTTTTTTAAGATTAACTGTTATACAAAAATCTTGTATTAAAAATTTTTAATGACTTCTGACTTTTCACTGATATTTCGAAGAAAGTTTTATGCACATTCCGTTCTTAATGTAATAAAATTAAACCTAAATTTCCCTTTTTATGAAAAATGATTATAGGTCAGTTGGGGTAATAGATGACGAATTTTGCAGACTAAGTCGTTTTTTCTCTTTAAAAGGATAGTATGCGATGGAGAAGAGGTCTATATTTTTTATGAGTGCATAAACGTATTTTTCAGGATAGATTAAACAATACATTCCTTCAAAAATAATTTATTAATTAATCAACCTCACTTTTACTAGCATTTTTATTTTACCCCGAAGTGTTCCTAATTACCTCAGAGACTACGGGGTAATTGGGAATACGTTTATCGGCTTCGGGTCGCAGTAACGAATTGATTTGAAGAGAATAAATTTTAAATGATTAGAAACTGCTGAATATGGCCTCAAAATGGTTTTAACTGCTTTTCCCAATTATTACAAAAGATAGTATTTATTAATGCTTTTAAGCAAAAATATCTTCTATTTTATGGAATATCGCATATAAACTATTATAACTATTCACTTCCTTCAATTAGGTGTATTTATAATCATTGTAACTCAAATTTTGTCGAGAAAAGTTCAGAAATGAATAATCATAGAATCTGAATAATATTACATATAAGGCAGGAAATATTTAAGACTTAAAATTCACACACAAAAATTAGTAGAAACATATATTTCAATATAGTAGTAGAAAGTATATTTTCCGCTTGAAATCCAACGTTCTATTCACAATTCTACTAATTTTTTTGGAATTTACACTACCTGAAACCAAATAATTCCTTCCGACAATCTGCTTCAAAGTTACGATCTGGGGATATAGATTTTAACTGACTCTTGGAATTAACAAGCTGGTTGTTAAGCGTTCTGATTCAGCTAAATTGGTGAACCTCAAGCTTGTCATATCATATTTACCGCCGTCTACTTCTTGAACTCCTCATACGTAGTAATAATGCGCCTTCATTCTGGCACCTCAAACATTATCAATCAAAACAAGCATATTTGTTTTAAAAAAATTAACTGTGGATGATTTCAGATAAACTACTTCCTCCATCTCCGGATCCTCCATTTCTTGCTGAAAAGAGCCAAAATCCGCATATTCAGATTCATCCACCAGTATCACTTTTTCTTCTTTATCGGCATCCTTTTTTTCCATACTTGAAGTCAAATGGTTTCATATTATTATTAACAAAGAACTTTAATACGTAAAAAATAGTATGTATGTAAATCATATGGTAAATTGTTTTAAAATGCCAGTCGTTAATTTGACATAAAACAGTCAGTTTTGCTGACGGGACAGAATGCAATCACGATTCTAGACTTAAAATTGATTCCAATCAAAAAATAAATTATTCCAAATACATACAAATATAGGATTTTATTACATTAGACGTCTGTTTCCAATTCCCCCACAGCAAAAATTGTCAGGAGTAATTAAGAACATTAACCTGTTCCTCAAGATGAAATCCAAAAACGAAAAGTGTAGTTTCCCCATAATCGTTATTTTATTGAGATCTAAGAAATTTATAAATTAGCAACTTACGTTGTATATAATCGGCGTAGAGAACGAAACACGAAACTTAAGAAACTTTGATTTCACTTTTATGAACGCAGTTGCTGTCAAAGGTTACCAAATAACATTGAAAAAAGTAGTAAAGTGTTTTTATTCTTCCTCTAGAGCGTCTTAAACAAGTAAATGCTTTCCAGTTCCCTAGGGCCTCACCAGAGTGCTCTGTAGTCACCGTTCTCAATTACTAATTGTTCCCAATTATCCCCTCCTGACCCTAGATGAGAATGATGAAAAACTCGTTTTTAAAAACTTTTTTTTATCTTGAATTGAAAATATTTCGTGAGATCCTATTGGCAAAATATTAGCTTTAAGAAAAGAAATATTCTTATGAATTAAAATAAATTCCTACGAGAAAAATTATAAATATCATTATAAAAATATGTATGATATTTTAAACGATTGGAGGAGGAATATGTTTAAAAAAACTTATAAATTTTCTCTTTTGTTGGGTAGTTTGGTAATGCAATAAAGTTGACACAATATTTAGGGAAAACTGTCGCTTCGAGTTCAGGAATTAGCTCCAAACTATGATACAGAAACAAAATAAGATACGACTAAAAAAAATATTTTTTTGTGCATAACAAAATAAAAAGCATAAACAGTAAACAAAAATTTACTCGTTCCAAAATTTTCTTATGTGAAATACGCGAAATAATTTTTCGAATCAGTCAATACCTTCTTAAAAGCGTAGCAATATTTTATTTTCAAACTAAAACAACCACTGTTGTTTTTTTTAACAAAACCTGCCTAATCGACCTATTACATCGTTCGAAATATGATTTCTTCGGTAGAATTCCTTTCTTACGCTATTTGACTTTGCTCATAATTCAAATAATTATAATTTAATATGAATTAAAACAAATTATTTTTCTGATTTTTGGCAATTATTGCATTCTGAAAGTCTACTAATTTAAGGAAGTATAAAAATCTTTTTCCTACAAAGTTTTATTTCTTCAGAATTCATCTTCCAGTGTTGAAGTACATAACAATATACTGTTTTTAATATTTATAAGATGGATTTTAAATAAAAAGAGCTTAGAATTTCAAATAACACTTTTTTTAATATCATTTCTCCAGCTATTTCTGTGATAAATTATCGATCAAAATGAAAACAAAATTCGAAAGCAAGAATAAACTATATTCGTGCGTTATTCAGTTTACAAAAATAATAATTTTTGTTCTTAGAATATATCTTAATCTCATCGGCATAATATTTTTGTTATACCTAGTTTGAAATTCATGAGAGATCTTTCCTGTTTGATCATTTGTTATTAAGTATGAATCATCTGATTGATTGCGTTGAAACCTTAAGAAACCAGCGTTTATTTGACGATGAGCTTGTTCAATATATTCATATTTATAATTTCTCTTTATGTAAATTTTTAAAAAAGTTTTCCTCAAGATCTTGATACTTTTTTGTGTTCTTTAAGGTTTTTAAATAAGTTGTCAAGCAAGCTTTTTTTAAATTCATAATGCCATTTTTAATGTTTTCAACTGCTTAATTTAAGATATGTATTTTAATGTTTGTAAGAATAAGTCTTTACAACTTGTAAAATCTTTGTTTCATCGATGCTCATTTTGCTTTATGCAGTAGTATAGTTTCAGTTTCTTTCGTGAATATTTTCTTTAAATAAAAATTTTAACCACATGAGTTTAAAATGTGTTTAGATCCAGTCGTTACCAATATAATGGAGAGTAAAAAATGAATGTAATTTTTTTGTGTTGCCGCGACCCAAAGAGGGCAAAGAAAGACAAAACGCCTAGTATCCCTAGAATAAGCCTAGATTGAATCCTTTATTGCTTTTAATATGCTGAATCAACACTACATGAAAATAAAATTCGCAATTTAGTTCGTTTTCGCTCTTTGAAGGTTAGCGGAAAGGAAACTGAAATCGAGTAGAACTTGATTTAAAAATCGATCAGTTACGGTCAGTGCCTGTTAAAAGATTCATCATACATATTATATTATAGGTAGATTCGGAAAAGAACTAACTTCTGGAATTCTTCACAAACTTCTGGATTAAGTGTGCACGCATTTCAAAAATCTACAACTTCAATTCCTCACCATTACAGATTTAATCCAATTCAAGTCCACTGAAATGAATGAGGTACACAGTGGTTATACGGATCTTGTGGAATCAGTGAATTTTCTTTTCCTATTATTTTCCCCCGAATCATCTTAGGTTGTCTCTCTCATGCGATGTTGAGGGTAAATTCGGAAAATAACAAAAATATCTTCTGGAATTCTACACAAACTTCTGGATTAAGTGTGCACGTATTTCAAAAATCTACAACTTCAATTCCTCACTATTATAGATTTAATCCAATTCAAGTCCACTGAAATGAATGAGGTACACAGCGGTTATACGGATCTTGTGGTAAACATTTACTAAATTTTCTTTTTCTATTATTTTCCCCAGAATCATCTTCTTTAAATGCTCTTCTTTTTCATAACTGAAAAAATGTTCCCTATTGACGTCGATCTAATATACTTTTTCTTTCTCTTTCATACGTCGTCACACGATTACCTGCTCGTTGTTCTCTCCTTACTTATCGACCTCTAAATCAATGTATCGACCCTATCTATTGGCTGTGCTAACCTTCAACTTAAATTATCCTAAATCCTGAATCATGACACGTATGTTTCTAGAATGTTGCTCATGGAATTTGTTCAAAAGATTAATTTTCTCCTCTGTACAGTGTTCTATGGAATGAAGAAAATACATACTCTTTGTATGTTTAGATCATTATCTGCATAATAAAAAAAAGAGAAGGCATCTAGATAAATATAAAGGTTGAAATACAAAAATATTATGAACTATCCAATAACAAAATTTCCTTAGACTTTTGATCATTGGATGTGAACTAATCTAAAATGTCATCTCTTGTGATTTTATGTCATCTACTTTCCTCTTAAAAAGCGAAGGAATTGAGCACAGACCAAAACAATCTGCTTTTGAGTGTTTACCCTAGGATTTCTTTATTAAATGTTTTTTGTACGAGGCTGCCACTTACACTAACTTCAATTATATTAATACTAAAATAACTAACAGATTGAATACGTGATTCAAAAAGATATATTTTTATTTTTATATTGTCTATCTTGTCACGTCGCAGGAATGAGAAAATGTGCTGGTATATTATTTGCTGTTCTTTATCTAAATTATTCAATTTTCAACTGAAAACGTCATTGAACTGTATACAACACTAAAAATATTTCGGAAGAATTTCGGAGCAACTCTGATCTTTCATTGCTTATATATTAGGCACATAAGCATAGTTCCAGGTGAAAGTAATCCATTTTACATAATTTGAGAGTATTTCTCCATTGTGCAATGAAATAAAAAGCCTCGTCGCCTATCATAAGCTAATATGGATTTTCTTTTGATGTTAAAATATCTCGAAAGAGAATTTTCTTTTGTACAATGTTAGTAACTATGTTTCGGCAGAATTTCGGAGATTCATTGTTTATGAATTAGATACATGGCCATAGATCCAAACGAAAGGAATACATCTTGAATATTTTGAAAATATTTCTCAATTGCGTAATAAAAAAAGCCTCTTTTGATGTTGAAATATATCAAAAGATAATTTTTTTTGTATAACGTTATATCGAAAGAGAACTTTCTTCTGCATAACGTTACTAACTAATTATACTTATTTAATTTACTTGAATTGTGACACTCTAAGACAGGCTAATATAGTTTGCAGAAAGATAAAGAAACCTCTTTCTCGGGCGTTCGTGCTTTTATGGCCCTTAGGGGTTGGAAAATATCAGAGTTATATATATTTTTTAAAATTTCAGGTTCGCGAAATGTATATAATACCTCAGTCTCAAAACAAAACTGAAAGGATGGATGATGAATCGATTTTTTTCACTTTAAATTCAGTCTCAAAATTTCTGTAATATTTATTAAAGAATAGAAGCTTGGGATATGCCGATTTAAACAGAAATGATTCTCAATTTCTAAAATTGCTTTTGGCTAAAGTTTTCATGCAAAAACTTGTAAAGATAATACGATTTGTTTGATAATTTAAATTCAATTCTTTTTAAATATTAATTCAAATGACAAAGCAATTAGATGGGATGTCCAATCTCACTATGCCCTATTTTCTAACCGTTAGAGATAGGCACATACACTATATGCCCAAAAGTATCCGGACACTTGCAGATTTTCACATTTTTTAGAATTTCTCCGGAATGGTTTAATCGACTGCCTTTAAACTTCAGACATGTAAAGAACTGACAATAACTCACATTTTACATTGAAGATTCGGTCCTGAGGGCAATTAGGGGGCCATCTACAAACTGATGAAGAAAAAAACGTTTTTGGCCCACCCCGCTTTACAGAATACTGATAACAAGATTAAACTTTCAGAAATGGTAATGTTTAATGTGTATAATATTTACAGGAATTTTTGTAAACTCAGCGCAAATATTTGGGAAGATATAAAGTTTTTCTTAAAAAATCTCAAATTTTCCCACCTGTTTTTTGCTTATAACATGCAGAGTTTTCTGTTATATTATACGAAACTTACAGAAAAGATGACAATATCTTAGAGAAGCATTTGTGTAAAACTTTGGAAAAGAATTGTTGAATATTACAGGAATTATGAGCAATTTTAGTAAATAGTGTTTTACTGCGCATGCGCGAAACATAGTGTAATTTTTCTTTCACAATGTTAAAGCCAGATTTATAGGGCAACTTATATAAAAAATTCAGTTCAATATCATTAGTATTCAGAAAGATATCGGCATTACAACGAGCAGAATTTTAGCTTCTGTCGAAGAGAAGCTAAAAGATGAGGGGTTGTACAAAAATTGATATTTTTTAAACTTATATCTCTAAATAGTTATATTGAATTGTATAGTGGTTAGAATTTGCTGAATACCCATGAGCACATTTAATATTCGAAACGAATAAAAAATATATATGTAGAATTATTAAAATATTTTAAGAAAAGAAATTAATTAGATAAAAAATCGTTTCGTCATAAAATAAATATATTTAAAAATATCGTTTGGCCGTAAAATTGTAATATGCAACTTGTTAATAATCATGTAAATAATATAATTAAAGTAATAAAATGTTTGTTATTTATAGTGCCTAATTAGCTGAAATTTAAGTTATGCACGTAATTGATAAGTGTCCATGGGTATGCAGCAAATTCTAACCGCTATACAATTCAATATAACTATTTAAAGATATAAGTTTAAAAAATATTAATTTGTGTACAACCCCTCATCTTTTAGCTTCTCTTCGGCAGGAGCTAAAATTCTGCTCGTTGTAATGCCGATATCTTTCTGAATACTAATGATATTGAACTGAATTTTTTATATAAGTTGCCCTATATATCTGGCTTTAAAGTTGTGAAAGAAAAATTACACTATGTTTCGCGCATGCGCAGTAAAACACTATTTACTAAAATTGCTCATAATTCCTGTAATATTCAACAATTCTTTTCCAAAGTTTTACACAAATGCTTCTCTAAGATATTGTCATCTTTTCTGTAAGTTTCGTATAATATAACAGAAAACTCTGCATGTTATAAGCAAAAAACAGGTGGGAAAATTTGAGATTTTTTAAGAAAAACTTTATATCTTCCCCAATATTTGCGCTGAGTTTACAAACATTCCTGTAAATATTATACACATAAAACATTACCATTTCTGAAAGTTTCATCTTGTTATCAGTATTCTGTGAAGCAGGGTGGGCCAAAAACGTTTTTGTCTTCATCAGTTTGTAGATGGCCCCCTAATTGCCCTCAGGACCGAATCTTCAATGTAAAATGTGAGTTATTGTCAGTTCTTTACATGTCCGAAGTTTAAAGGCAGTCGGTTAAACCATTCCGGAGAAATTCTAAAAATTGTGAAAATCTGCAAGTGTCCGGATACTTTTGGGCATATAGTGTATTTCTAATTGGAAAAATGTTTGAAATAACGTAAAGAATTATATTTTATTTTGTTCTAGCCAATAAATGTACTACTGAAAAAATTCTGGAATCTGAAATTTTGGCGGATCTTTCTAGAGGTAGCCATTAAAACGATTTGAAATAGTGATATTCGCAGATTCACAACTCGGCCGGTTTCAGTCGCAGAAGATCCGAGCTCTTGTTTGTTTAAAATGATATTGTGTCAAAAATATTTTACTAAATGTGACTAATAGGGTAGAGGGCCTGTATAAAGATTCAGACTTGAATATTAGTTTGATGGGTGTGGTTATATACTTGCAAAGACAATGACGCATATATGCAGAAGAAAGTTCATATCTGTAATCTCCAAAGCAATCTTATTCAGGAGGTTGATTCGAAGTGAAAATAGTAAAAAAAGAGCAAAATAAAACTAATAAATAGATGCCAATTATAAATTTTGTGTAAATCGTAATTACACTTACCAACGTAAGATCTAAATAGCTAAATCTAAGCTTCCCAGACGAGGAAACAAAATTCATGGGCTTCAGAACCCACCAAGGATAAATTTCAATTCGCATGATCTCAGAAAGAATATAGAGAATTACACTGAAGAGCCAAAACATTATGACCACCTACTCAATAGCGCTTTGCGCCTCCTTTGGCCTTCAGAACAGCTGCAACTCTCCTGGGCAGAGATGCCACAAGTTTTTGGTATATGGCTGGAGACAGGTTGTACTAAACGTCTAAGAAGCGGTCACGCAAAATCGAGATATTCGGACATCGTGGTGTTTTAGCTCTGAGCTGCCGCTCCATGACATCCCAAATGTGCACCATCGGATTAAGATCCGGCGAGTTAGGTTGCCAGGACATCAAGTGGAATTCATCAGTACGCTCCTTGAACCACTCCTACACAATCCGAGCCTTGTGACATGGGGCGTCGTCCTGCTGGAAGATTCCATTTCCAGTTGGGAAGACAAACGCCATGTAAGGGTGAAACTGATCCGCAATGATGTTCAGATAGTTCGCAGCTTTCATGGTCTGTTCTACCACAACTTAGGGTCCCAGAGCCGCTCATGAGAACGTCCCCCAAGGCATAATACCGCCACCACCAGCCTGCTGTACAAGAGGGGAGCAACTGTACCCTGACATGACCATCGACGTGATGAATGAGAAATCGGGATTCATCCGACCAGGTAACTCTCTTCCACTCATCCATGGTCCAGTCTCGATGTTCCCGGGGCCCCTGAAGGCGTAGTTGACGATGACGCTAGGTCAACATAGGCACACGAGTGGGACGTCTGCTGCACAGTCCCATATCCAACAGTGCCCGCTGAACTGTGTGTTCCGAAACACTTGCGCTTGGACTTGCATTGTATTGTGCTGCCAACTGAGCCACTGTCTGGAGCCGATTTTGCTTTACCAAGCGGGACAGTCTCCGACGTCATTTTTGTTTGATGACGCGTGGACACCAACACCATGGCGTCTACTGTTGGTGTCACCGTCATTTATCCACTTTGCATGAATACTAACAACGGCAGATCGTGAACAACCTACCAGTCGTGCAGTTTCGGTGATACTCGTTCGGTCCATTATGATCTGCCCTCTATCAAATTCGCTTAGATCAGCAACCTTCCCCACCACTCGCAAAAGTGCAAGAATGATTACTTAGCTTCTCCAGCAGCAGTTAAATACCATTCTCCCTTAACCACGTGCCCTCCACGTTATCCAGACGAGTTCATTGAAAAATGTGGGGATGGTCATAGTGTTTTGGCTCGTCAGTGTATATACATAAAAGTAAGAAATTCTAGTTTTGAAGCAATATACTATTTTGTGACACAGACTATCGGATATTTGTTTTAATATATCAGAATTATAGGAAAAAGAAAGAACAATAATATTATTCTAGGAATATTCTTACAGCCGGAATTGTGCACTTTGTAGATTATATTGTATTGTCACGTTAACTTGTCTTACTCTATAAAGTTGATTATGAATTATTAGAAATGGTCAGTCCAATCAGATTCTGCAAGTTTTGTGAGATGTGCATGGTTATAGGTCAGAGCAAACATTGAGCAGAAATTTATTATGAATTCGGGTATTTTTAGCCGAATAACAGTACGACTAAAGAACGATGTAATAAATACGTACTTTCATTTAAAATCAAAACAGACCTGCGCAATTAATTGTGTTTATTATATATAGACAAACCTATCATTCTCTGAATGAAATTCATTTTTTAAATTAATTTTATTACTTATTTACTACTTTTAACTGGACTTGTTTCTTGTTTGTGAAAATGGAACTTTTAAATAAATTTTCATTCACTTCCTGATGAGATGGAATTTCGAAATTTTGTACACTTCTATTTTCTCGTTAAAATTATACTGTTTTGATATTTTTCGAAGTAAATTATCAGTCAATCGATTAATTTAAGTAAGTTTTGCTGTTATCCCAGGTAGCACATGATGTTGTCTTGTACCATAAAATTCGAAAAAGTAATATTGTACAATATTTTTCCCAATATTGAAACAGTGTAAAACGTAAGATTTTTTCAATACTGTACAATGTTTTTTACATAATATTGGATAATGTCATATAATACTGTATAATATTATACCATATTATGTAATATTGTACTAAACTGAATAATATTATATAGTATAGTGAATATTTTTAAAATACATTTTAGAAGCATGGAGAGATATTAATCACTTAATTCCTAGGTGCTGAGCTTCCGGGAAATACTTCACTATTTTTGAGCACCTCTACTTACAGTGAGCTTTGAATCCGGGACCTTCGGCACACGAACCAGAAACCTTACCGCTTGACCAGCCAGACTTACATCAGAGAGCGTAAATGATGATAATAAAATTTAGTTACAGAGTTTAGATCTCTACGAAATTTTATGCACATTAACAATTCATACGAATAGTCTTTTTAATTAAATTATCTTTTATAGTTACAATTTCGAGTTCAAAATGAAGTTAGAAGTCAAAGAGGAAGGAATTTTAGCTCCTATATATCTAAGTTTGCCAATTTAATAAATTAAGACAATAAGGTTTTAAAGTAATTATAATAATATGTTTGAAAGGTTTGAAAATAATTTTGAAATTTATTTATCTCTCTTTCAATGTATTAAGAGACGAAATTATAATTAGAGTATTGATTGAAAATCAAATACAAGATTCGCAACAAAAAATCACCTGCATATTTTTACGATGAGAATAACACTCAAATTTTTAATCCATGTGTGAGAGCAGCTTTATGGTTAACTTCATTAGTTGAATCTGGCCAGACTTTTATATACAGTAAAACAAAATGACTATGTAAACATTATTATCCAAATGAACATTTTTTAAATACTTTTTCAGACATATCATTCAATGTTGATTAATATAATGTTACGGTATTTTCATGCTGCCATCTGTCGAACGCAAGAATAACTTCACCTTAAAATATTGACCAATGCTGATTAATGTAAAAATCAAAATATCATGTGCATTGTATTGTATAGTATGATATAATATTCAGCATCTTAAAGAATAATTGTTCCAGTGGTTTTTTGTAATAAAGCCCCCAATTGAGTGATATCCTGAGTTAAAATGAAGATTTTTATAAATAAACATTGTTTTTATATTATTTGTGAAAATTTAGTATCTCGGAAATACTGATGCATACAATACAATACTTTATTACGGTATTCGGTGTTCCTCGGTGTACGTAATATTGTATAACATTGTGCAAATATTATATAATATTTCTGTGCTACCTGGGTATATAAGTAATGCCAACATGTAGTAAATTTAAGTAAAAATTATTTTTTATATTCCATTATATTTCTAATAATTAATTATAGACTAAATAGATGAAAATAAGTTTCACAAAGATCTAATTTTGTTAGACTAATAAAGATATGTTTTTAAATAACTCTTTTCATTAAAATTTCTCAGAGCGTTTTAATGCAGGGAAATCATACGATGCTGCTAAACAGCGAAAAGAAAATATCAAAAATGAGCGATTGGTAGATACAGACATCCTGCCTAAAGCCTTTTTGGAAATAAAGGAAAAAGGCATTGAATGTTTGATATATCAAATTATTTTTATTCTATACGAAAGTATTGAAGTAACGAAGAAAATTCATCTTTTTTTTACCAAAAACTGTTCACTTTTGTAAAATTCCTCCTGAAAATTGCAAGGCACAACGGTTTTTATATTTCTACTCTGAATTGAAAAATAGCAGGAAGTTGCATTCGTTCTTTAGAAATTGAACTGTTCAAGCAGAGGAAGTATTCACAACTTTGTGATTGTATGTGACATTTTCTTTGATGGCAGTTGAAATGGTAGTCGTAATAAAATCTCCAGCCTGTTATATCCAGAAAAAACTGTTATATACAAATGAGAACAAGCTTTCAACTGTAGTAAGTTCGAACTCATGAAGTGAAAATTTGAAATTTTGACTGGTAAATAACTGAAGCGACAAATTGCGGTCTAGCGTTTATACACTCACCTTATAAAAAAGACTCGTATTAAATATAAAATATTAATAGAAGTAAATTATTTTTCATATATTTCTAAGCATATATGGTTGTATTTATTCCAAAAATTCCCCGGTGCTGTCTATTCTTTTTCTGATAAAAATCTCGAGGGAGAAAAGAAAACTTACAGTACTTTATAAATAACATCGCGTTTATTCATGTTATTTTATTGATGAAATATAACTCAAATTCTAAAAAAATATAATTTAGAAATTAAAGATCCATTTTAATTTACTTATCTTTTCAGGAACCCTGAAGAAAAAAATTTCTTGCAGATTAATCCATTTGATAAATATCTTTTAGTGATCCCAGGGGATCCATTTCATAAATTCCCTGGGGATCCATTTCATAAATACCCAGGGAACAAAGAAGGGGAGAGGGAGTTAGGACTAGTTTACAATTACAGTATTTATAGTTAAACAATGAGAAACATCTTTACTAGGTTTTATTTTAATCGCCCCAACATTTCTGAACAACCAACCCTATATACCTAAGGGATAATTATCTTTCTGACCGGTTCGTTAAACAAGATTTAAACTTGTCATATTTTTAAACTGTTAGGTTTGAACACACGAATTATATTTCATGTCGATTGGCTCATTCGATACACACATTTAACCGACTTCCTCGGCCCCCCCCCCCCCAAAAAAAAACCCAATCTAATCCTGAAGGGCTAGGTTGGAAATTATTATTCTGAGGGTTTGATTGGAGAAATCTTAATGCAGATATATTATTGTTTCCACTAATTAAAACAAGTTACTCGAATTTCATGTCAATTGATCCATTTGTTACAGAATTTAAACGATTATATGCAACTCTCCCTTGAGGTATTAAATTGGAGTTGATTTACTCTTACACTATTTTTTATTCGTTCGATGTGAAACATGTATACCATATTTCATCAAAATTGCCTCAACTGTTATTTGGATAAATAAAAACCATTGTATTTCTACATAAAAAAATCGTTCAAATTCCATCGCAATACTTTTATCGAAAATGTTAATGCTTTCTTTTACGAAATCTTCCAGGGCAGTCTTTATCGATGCATTTTCGAAAAATGGGTAAATTCGGCACTGAAATCTTACGCATATTTATCGACAATTTATGCTGCTAAATACCAAATTCACAGTTTTCTGTTAAGTGTTTTTAAAAGCAAAACAAATTCAGAGGCGTAGCACGGGTATGTTGCGTCAGGGTATTATCTGATTTTTCGCCTGCTCTCTCCCCCTCCCCTGTCATCATTAGCGACTTAGTTTTTGTAAACGGCGCCCATGTATGGTTTCCTTCGCACCTTTATCGTATTTCACTTAAAAAGTGACAAAAACGAATTAAAGTTTTGTCACCCTGGCCAGTCGCGGAGTGAGAGAAAGTGGCGCATGGAAAATAATATACATTTCTTTTATCCCATTCTCCATTAGTGGCTTAACATGCGTAAATGACACCAGGTATGGCATTATTTTTTACGACTCTACATCATTTTGACGTGTAAACGTCTTTCCGCTCGTTACGGTGATAGTCTGTTGAACTTTCTTTTGTGACAAAATACCGTCAGATTTGAATCGCTAATAACTACGAGACTAATAATGCGAAAACAATGATTGACCCCACAACGGATAGATCATATCTGTAAGAGTTTCTCGCATAGTATTAGTTTTGTCTGTGAAGTCATCGTACCAGTGTAGGCGCATGCGCGTGATTGTTATGAATTAGCTTTATGTAAGATTATAAATAAGTGTAGCGGGGAAACGCGTTTAGCTAGGTGGTTGATTCTGGTATCATTTTAAAAAGCTTGAGGCGGAGAGCTAAAACTTCTCACTTGAAGACCCAAAGTGAGACAGTAAAAATATTTAAAAGAATATAAGTAGAAATCGGTATTAAATCGAAAATTTCAAACTCTGCATGTTTTTTGATTATAGCATGCAGAGTTTTCTTTCGAATTGTACGAAACTTACAGAATACTTGACAATACGTAAAAGAAACATTATATTAAAATTTGAATCCAAAAATTTGAATATTACTGGAAATATGAGAATTTATAGTAAATAATGTTTTACTGCGCATACGCAAAATGTAGTTCTATATACTGTTAACAGAAGGCGCCATCAAAAGCTACTCTTAAATTAAATATAAGAAAGGCGCAGTTCGGGTCCGCCCCGTAGATTTTTTTGTGAAAACGTCGGGATAAAATCATAAAACAAGTGTTTCTTATTAATATGCAATTTAATTATCAATCTCTTTAATACAATATCTACACAGAGTAGTATAATGGTTACAGAATAGATAAATCACAAGTTTATCGCATGTAGCAAGGGCCTGTGGTAGCTTGTGATTCATCTATTCTGTAACCATTATACTACTCTGTGTAGATATTGTATTAAAGAGATTGATAATTAAATTGCATATTAATACGAAACACTTGTTTTATGATTTTATCCCTATGTTTCCACGAAAAATCTTATTATGTTTTTTTTCTTTAAAAATGGCATAAGATTAGTAATGTTTTGACTTTAGGACGCCTCCTAAAACTGGCGTCCGGGGCATTTATAACCCCCCCCCCCCTCTCTCCCGATCGCTACGACACTAGACAATTCGTGTATATTCTGAAGTAATCTTAACCTGTGGAAAGTAAATTAAAAGGCGTTTCGCAAACAGTCTTCTTGCACTTAAACTATTTTCAAGTCAAATGTTGTTTCAAAATGTGTGTGTCATTTAAGATGAGGATAAAAAATTACAAATAATATTAAATTTTCTTTCTCCTTTATAGAGTTCTTTTATTACATTTAAATTAAAACACCTGCATTTAAAAATTGTTCTGAATTAATAAATTCTTAAACTTAGTTCCATATCTTAAGGGCGGAAACCTTATTTTTTTCACAGTATTTTTCAGCGGGAATTTCCTTTTTCTTTTAACATTAAATAAAACTTTTCCATGAAGGGTTTTGTTATTAAAGGAAAACTTTTTTTACTTTTACCATTTATTATTAATATTTTACTTTCCATTCAGAACATAAATTTGGGACTCAAATGTTGTAATGATCTCTTAGTCAACATCTTACAATCAAATTTGTTCCCTCTCAGAGTCCGTTTATAGTTCCAGCTCAATTGACTAGCAAATTGATATCTGTAAAATCTAGATATATGATTTTTAAAAGAAAAAGATAATCAAGATGAAGAAAAAGCTATTCAAAAAGAAACGAACTCGTAAATTAAATGAATAGTGGAAAGTAGCCGAATATGGGGCACCTTCATATTTTTTAGTGTTTAGTGATTGAGAAGTAATTTTAAAGAAAAACAAGTAGTAGAAATTTTTTTAAGTTTATTTATCTTCAGAAAAGCGTTGTTAACTTTTTTTTATGAAATACGCTTGAAATTAGGAAAAAATGCAGCTTAAAAATAATCCCCATCGACCCAATTAAGGAAACTGGTTTCCTATGCTGAAGCACTATTTTTTCGAATTGGGCCACCGTTTTCAATAAGCGGAATGAAATTAAAAAATTTTTTTTGATTCTCCAATTACAGCAGCACACAATGCAAACCCAGTAGGACATTTTATGCTCTTTATCACTTCTTCTCCTCCTTCCTTATATATATATATATATATATATATATATATATATATATATATATATGTTTCTTCTTTTTACACTTCCAATTATTATTGGTGACCACTTCTTTTTGAGCCATTTCTATAGTTCTAGATAATAACCTCATTAATTCAGATAATCCAAGTTATGTAACTGTTTGTGGCCCAATCTAGGCAATATTTTAGACAGCAATAAAAAGCCTTATCTTTAAACTATTTTAATAAAATTATTCGAGTAAATTGCAGCCAGACAAATTTCCTATTTCTGAATGCAATAATATGGTGTCTTATTATTATATTCTGAAATAGGAAACTTATTTTACCTTACTTGAATTAAAATAGCGTAAAGACGTCTGATCTTTTGTTAAAATAAGTAATTAATGATACTTAAATCTAAACAGCTGGCAAAAAAAATTCTGTTTCAAATTGATTTCGTAATCTTCTATCAGATGTAAATTAACGTAATTAAATAACATTAGGTCCAATTCTTTGTACATTTTCCATTTTGAATGCGAGAAAAGAAATTAAATAATGGGCAACACATGATTTCACAACCTGAGCTCAAATATGTAATTTTCTTTTTATCAAAGATAATTCTTCTGGGCTTTTAATAAGATGCGATTTTTTCTTATAATGCATGTAGAAAATACTTCAAAGAGGAGATTAGATGTAAATTTTTTCAAATATCTATGTGAGCATTTATAAAAGAAGAAATCAGGAAATACTATAAGAATAAATCGATTAACAGTGGAAACAAACTTTATTATGAACGCGATTGAAAATAAGGAAGATGAAAAAATAGCATGTAAATCTTTTGTCTCTCTCCACTTACGAAACCTTTTTTTAATTTATTCTCAGTGAATATTCAATAACTGTTTTCGAAAAAATCAAACATCCATCACTATTAACAGGTGCGTGGTATTCAATTCTGAAGTTCATCGTGAAAAAGTTAAATGAGGGAAGATTGGAGTAAGCTAATTCCAAGCTCAGAATAGAATATTTGCACTTTTGAAACATTAAATTCTTGGTAGAAATAAAATAATTATTCGCATTATTTATTAATTTATTACGCCTCTTTTATTTCAGATAATTAATTTTAACAGAATGCTGTGCTTTATGATGTTAGTGGAGTTTTCAATAATATTAGGTAAAAATTTTATTTCCATTTAAGTAGTTATGAAAATGATAAAAATTTGAATAAAACTGTAAGATTTATTCAAATTATTTTTATTTGGTGAAAACAATTAACACGAATCTCAATAGATGGCACCACTATGGATCTTTAACTGCTAATTTTCATTTGAACATACCACAGTATTTAAATCGAAACACAAGAGATTAAATAATTAATTCTATGTAATTTTCGAAGTTTTGTGACAATCCTGTATAATGTCACAAAACTTTACAGGGGGAAAAAGAGACAAAAATTTTCTTGAGACTGTATAAACACTCCATGCCACAAAATATCTTATTGAATTTGAAATTAAACAAATGTTATAACATTTTATAAATAATTTAAATTGTAAGGAACTATTTGAGAATTTGCATTCAAGGAATTATTACGTAGATATGAAATTCACAGTATATTGCCCTTCTTATGGCATTTACACAAGAACTTTGGATTTTATTGCAATTTTCGCCTTTGTCAGATGGCTTTTATCTTCTATGACAGTAACTACTGTTTGTTATTTCAATCATAGTTATTAATGGCACTTGTTTATTTTTAGTATTGCTATTTAGGGAATTCTTGTTATTTATGGTATTAACTCAATCAACAAGTTGTGACAGAAAAAAATAATAAATGAATTCCTTAACATCCGTGTTGGTTCGGAATCGCAATCAGAAAAGAGTTATCCCCGCTCTGCCGAAGTAACCGGGGACAAATGAATGATAGTCGTTAATCGAAAACTGAGGGTGGATCCATAATGACAGTCACAAGCCACAACCCAATGCCTCCCGAAGGTGGCACTTCCAGTCATCGGAGTGGAGATAACTCAACCCAACCCCATTATTGTACACAGTAAGGAAGCGAGAACCCGTTTACTTAGCCAGCGGTCTCTCATCCACGCACTCGAGGGGTGCCGGGTTTAAAAATTAGAAAAGAAAGTCGTTGGAAATGTACGGGAAAACGAAAATGACGCTTTTTAGCTATGTTGAGACTAATTCTAGTATCATAAATGCATAATTGCTACTAATTAATATTCTCGCAATACTTTACATTATTCTAAAACCTTGTTACGAATGCTGTATATGTCGAAAGGCCGGTCTTTTTTCCCCTTCAAGAAACTTTTTTTATAACACACAGCTTCACATCGAACGAAACTCTCTATGTTTCTAGATTTTTCCCCGAAGGAATTTTGTGGGAAATTTTTCAGCTTAAGTTTCATAAATTTTGAAATGAATATAAATGCATTTTTTGTATATATTGTCACAAAAATTGTCCTGTGCGTGTACGGTGAAAACAGTCCAACAAGCAGGATAACGGAGAAAGACGCTTTATTCTCGAATATTCCGGAAAATACGAAGCGCAAAAAACAGTACTTGCACAAATCAGCAACACATACAGACAAAAATTCACAAATAATAACAGCAACAGCACTTTGAATACCTCTCGGCGTCTAACAGCTTACTAGCTCGCAGCAGATAAAACTCCAAAGAGAGATTCCAAAGATGTTCGCACTCCAAAGGCGATCCCAGTCGATCAGCGCGTTCAAAGTTGATCAACACACTACACTGTGATACGAGCACGGTCCTATTTTTAGTCAACCCAACACGTCGCTACATCACATGGAATCATCTGGATAAATCCGGATCTCTGCCCTTAATAGAGATATCAAGAAAATTCTAGTACTTTTGAGATCCTACATTTTGTCGCCAAATTTGGCGCCAAGTCATCAAATGGTCGCCAAGGTCAAGGGTAGATGGCTCCATTCCCCCAGAATTCCCATAGATGCCCCTGTAGAACTCCCTTCCCAACCATAAGACTAACGTTGCTTGGAAGCGACTTTCCATGTTCTTAACAATATTGATGCTATAAATATAAGTCTTCCAACTGAAGGAGAATGAGTTGAATAAATGAATAAAGAAAGAGTGACGTTTCTGCCTTGAATCCTTTGGCTTGTTTGCAGGCGAGTTTATATGAAATGGGTATTGAATCATCTGCTCACCATCTCGGGATGAAATTATATGTGTGATACTTTCAATTAATAAGTAGGTATTTGAAATCTGAACGAGTCATAACATAATGATTTTGGGAAAGTATGTTTTGTGTTTCAAGGGAACTGGATTTAGGAGACCCAACTTAGAGAAGTTCATTTGAAAGAACAAGCAATATCAACTGAGGAGTCTGTTACAGCAGTTTTTCTAAAAAATAATAGTTTACTTAATATATGGCGATCTAAAAATAGGAAAAGACCAAAACTACAGATTGAGAAAAATATTAAGAACACCCTACTACCCAGTGCTAACTGTGTTGAACTTTTTCTGGCTTTGATAACAACTGATAATTTTCTAGCCATGGTTTCTGAAACCGTTGAGAAGGAATATTAGACCATTCTAACAAAATGGCAACTCTGATTTCTCTCAGATTGATTGGAGGATGGTATTTTGGAGCTGTGGAAAGATCTTCCCACTCAATCTGAAATGCGTAACATACAGGTCTTACCATCAGCATCATGGACAAGAAATCAATTCTGTCACCAAACAAACTTTTTCCATACAACAAATATTAAATGTTGGTTTTCTTTTACTCGAAAAAACCGAATTTTTCAGTTTTGTATTGAAATCAATGAATCTTTTATTTATTGGCTTATATTAAAACCAATTCACATAAAGATCATGGATTTATTTTGTGATGATCCTTAGTTCTATTGAGCTGCTGTTCGTTGTTTCGTAGCGCTTGTGTTGCCACACACAATTCGTGAAGTTATCTGACTCCTCCTACGTTCACAATTGGTTTTCAGCCGCTATTCCACTTTTTGCTCAAAGCTTTTTGGCTAAGCTGGCATTGTTTCAATACTCGGGCCATTATTCTGCGAGGAAACACAAAGACAGAAGTGGTTTCCGATATAGCTGGAAAAGGCCCAATGGCGCCCACAGTCATGCCGTGTTCCAAGTCTCACAAATGCTTTGTTTCCCCGTAATCAAGAGTTTACGGATGTTACTAACAAGGGGACAGCTTTTTAACAGTGAATTCGATTTATAATGTTAGCGCATGTATTGCAGGGATGAATCGAAGTTTCCTTGATTGTTGTTCCAACTATTTTGACAACTCAGAGTTTATCATCATATCATCAGCAAAGGTTCCCGAGTCGAAATTTGTTTTCCCCAACTTGCTAAAAAATAATAAGAATTAAAAGGAACGATTGTTTACATATTGAATTCAGATCAGTATAAGAAAAGGGCTCTAAAAATCGGCATCTTATGACGTGTGTCGTAAAAACTAAGAATGAATGATTTTAAAAATATGAACTGAAAGTTCTTAGAATTTGTTTCGATTTTTTTTGGAAATAATGCATTCTGGATTGGTTTCTTTAATTTATAAGTTTTAATCAAAACTAATTATGTATTTATTAATAAAATAACTTACCAATAATAAAAAAATTAATAATAAATTAAACAATAACAAATTATTAATTTATTGATCGTTTGCAAGACACTTTGATGTTTCATGCACTAAACTATTGATAGTATTTTTCTGAATAATCATTCGGTGGTTCTGTGAGTTTCGAAGGATATTAGATGCAACACACCCTCTTAATAATACTAGAGTCTGACTGAAAAAGACAACTTACAAAGACAACTTAAAAAGGCTTAGAGGCTTAAAAACTGCATAAAATCTTTAAAATAGTAATACAAGCAAAGTAAACAAATAAACTACTCTACACAACCATATTTAAGAGACTCTATAACCAGAATTATCAGGTGAAAAAATGGTTGCCACTTCAAATTAAATATCAAAATTCCGGGTTTCCGTGAGGCCTTAATGGCTCTGTAACTTTTGGGCCTACGTCTAGGTCAAGTTACCTTAACGGCATGTGTAGAGGTGAGATTTACTGGGCTAGTCGCCGAGGTGTTAGGTACGTAGAACGATTGGCACGTAAGTGTTTCCTATTAACTAGCACAATACTACACTACTCAGCTTCTCAACCAGTCATACCTGATTCCACATGTATATGAGAAGTTCCATTGTGAGAAACACAGAGCTGGTGACACAGTCAAAGCAAGGTTACTTAATAATAGAATAACAAATTTAATAGAGCGACAACTAAATTAAAATCCTAAATTAAATCATGACATCATTAAACACGCTAGCTGCGAGATGATACAAAAAGAAGATAGTGAAAGGAAGTAATCATAGTCTTTAAGTACTCGAACTGGTTGCAAGCTATTGGTCGATAGGTGACATCACAAAGAGGGCGGATCCGATCTGCATGCGATTAGAACTCGAGATATTGCCACAGATGCAGCGATGATGCCACAGCTCTTTGCTCGCATGATTTATTGCATTTAGCCATGTCTATGCATTATTGACACTTGGTAAAGAGAAAATCTTGGAGTTTTTGTTACTTCAAGTGACCCAGAGTATCTAGACAGTACCTGAGGTTGTCTAACTTAGATCCTATATATGGGGAGAAAAGCCGCTCAAAGCCTTTCGGAGACAATGAGGGGTTAATTGCTCTCATGGAGGATTTTAAGGGGAAACGGCCCACATTTGTGTTTCGTTGGTATTCAACATTTCCAATGTACGGCCTAATAGGAAAGATCACGTCGTTAAAAAAGGAAAATTGGCTACCAGTTTTTGAATAATGATATGGTTAAGAACACAGCTTTATGCTAGAAATCGCATCCTTCTTCCTCTGATTGATCTTCCTGAGCTATCAAAAACTTCATGCAACAATTTATATAAAATTTGTCGCCAAAAATACGGGCAAATTTAGATTATTTTAAACTATTTAAAATTATAATAATTGTTGAAAACATTCACTTCAAGTTGTGAATATTTATGTTCCAGTATATGATGAATTTAGCCTCTAAAATATCAGCCCAACAGATGTAGGCACACACAACGCAACTTATTCTATTATTATACTAGCCACCTTCTATTATTACACTTGCTTCATTCCTGATTGTATTTATTTTCAACTGAATCTCTTATGCATAATTTTATATTCATGTTTCCCTTAACAAAGTAATTTTAAACTTCAAATTGTGATAGGTACTAAAACAATGTTTTTTAGTAGCTTTGCACCTGTTCTCTTCGTTATCTATATGAACATCCTTAATGGAGTCAAGTAACTGCCCGTGTCATTTTACGACGAACAGCAAGTTATTTGAATAAAAAGAACCTGCTAAAAATAATTTTAAAATAGCGAAGATGATTACTCAGTTCATGGTTATATTTTCTAATATACTTTAATAACTTAAAGGATTTTGTTTACTTATTTCACAAAAAATGAAAGGAGAATGATAAATTGGAAGAAAACTAAAATTTGATACAATATTACCAAAGAATATGAGCAAATGAGCAGGATTTTCATTATCTAGTTTTCAACAATGGGAGAGAAGTACGCAATTAAATAATTGTTAAAACAATGAAAACGGTTTGAATTTCATTACAACAATGAAAAGCATTATTGTAAATTATGCATACAATATCAGGGAAGAAACAGGAAGACAACTACCGTGGAATTATTGAAACGATCGTATTCTTTTTATTGGGTGTGAAAATGAATTTTGTGCTGTTATATTTTCGCAAGTTACCGCCAATAAACACAATAATTTTGATGAATTTTTAATTAACTAAAATTCTAATAAAAATTTCGAAAAGTCGGGGCGAGCATGTGCACATTCCCAATCTTCAAAGTATATTTGTGGCAAATTTGGTAGTTCTAGATGCAACTGTCTGTTTTTTAGAGCTCCAACACACACACATACACATAGACACACATCTGACAAACACACACATACACATTCGCTTTTTTTATTATTAGAGAAGAAACGTTTTTGTTTTCTTATTTTAACAACCCTAATTTTTTTTCTTTTCTTTCATCTAGAGGATATTATGCAAAGAAAACACTGTTTTTTTTTCAAAAAATAAAAGCTTATATTTTTCATTATATTTAAATACCAAGAGTATATTATTTTGGGGAATAGTTCCTATTTCATTTTATCTTTTAGCTCATTTTTTTAGTCAGATCATTTCTTTTTAAGAAATTCAAAACATTAAGCTAAGGAACATTCGTTTAACTGAACATAGATTACGTTTTAAAGATAACAGAAATATAAATTAAAAGGTAAAAAAAGTATAAATAAGAAACAGAAGATTTAAACAGAAAACGATAACAATACACCTTGTTGAGTGCTCAAAGCAACAGCATCAAGTGATTGATTCAACAAAAAAATTACAACAATTAATATTTAAAACACATAAAATAAAATTTAGAATGTAAAAGAGATTATTCAAAATGGAAGAAATGGATAAGAACCCGAATTACGAACTTTTTCAAAGACCACTCGCCATAGGAGTTCTAAAATGGACAAAATTTTCTGTCAAGGATAAGATTATAAATCAAAAGTATACCCTTTGCGGCCTGAATTATGTCCAACCGCAAAATGAAAAACATTTTGAAAAATCAAGAGCCAAAAAATCCTAAATAAAAATCCAAAAGAAACTAGAGTGAGTAAAATAATTTACCCTCTCTACGGAAATTATGATGAAAACAGGAGACGCCAGGCGCAAGATGACAGAGTGAATAAAAAGTACTGGAAGCTAGCAACTAGCTCCGTCTATGAAGAAAAATTCCAACTAATTAATCAGAAGGAAAAAAGCTAATATTTAGACAGTTATAACAAATAAAATTAAAATAAGCAATTAATAAAGAAAAAATAAACACTTTTTATACTCATTTGAAAAAACTATTAACATTAATGAAAGAATCTGGGAATACGTTGTCTATAAGAATATTCTTTAAATTATCTAAAGCTTTAACAAAATTTGAATGGTTATTACAAATGCTATTTATTTTATTAATTTGAGAAGAAATAGAATTCTTTAAAATTTTATAATGAAGATTTGTATGAAAATTACAAAGTGTAATAGCCTTAAATTTAAATTCATTTCTTTTGTCAAATATACCAATAGAGACTCCTGAATTAAATATTTCAATTTCCATATCTAAAAAGTTGCATTTGTTTATTTCATTATTAGTTTTGCTTAATTCAAGCTCTTCTGGATAGCAATTATAAATGGATTTCATTACCACTTGGAGGAAGAGGTAAAGGAGGAAAGTTGGTTAGTGTAATGAATGAAATTCAGGAATTATGTAATCTTAACCACCACTGGGATAATATTGGTAAAATTAACCCTCTGAGAGGTTTGGTCTTCTTTGTAAAGCGATTCGAAAAGCGAGCGATTGAAGAACCTTTATCTGTTTTAAAAGTGTGTTTTCCTCCCAGCAGAAAATGTTCCGAAAGCGCTGCAGATCGAGTCTCTTCCCCCCCCCCCCTCTGAACTAGGAACAATCAGCAACCCCCCGTGGAGGGGATAACCGCAAGAATCTGTTCTATTCAGCTTGGAACCTATTCAAACTACAGTGCCAGGGGAATTCTGGGGTATTTCTCTGGCCCTGGTTTTACTGCTTTCGGAAGATCCCATCTGTGGCGTGACTGAATTACACTTCATGTCTTCAAGATGCCCTCATTCTGCATATTGCCCGTGTCCATAACACCAGATGACAAAAATAAACGCCGTTAGACCAGACAAATGCCAGACCGTTAGACCAAAAAAATGAAGGCTATATTACTTATTTTTCATGTTGTGAGTTTCTAAAAATATGAACATCATTGAAATTGCATGATAGTTGATATTCTTTAGATGTATGTGACTTCAATTTATTTGTTGTTTATTAATAGTTGTATTTTAGATATTGGCTGTACTTCATATCATTCGTTATCTTTTTTATATTCTTGACTTCAATTTATTTTCAGTCTACACGTCAGTATATTAGTCTACGAATGTAAAAATAATTTCCCTAATTTTAAGAATCAACAACAATGCCATATATATATATATATTTTACTAATCTCTGTTGGCACTATAAAACTTTTCATATTGTTTCTTGATTTAGTATTCGGTAAAAGGTAGAAAATTTAGAGCCGATCACAAATATAAACAGCGCTTAACTGGATTAATCCGTTTTGTATGCACATAAGCATTTATTATATAGATAGTCACATAATAATCTATATTCCAAAATAGCCAGTAATAATTAATACACATGAAGGATTATAAATAACCTTCTTAACCCCTGAATAATGTTTTAAATAAAGCAATATACTTCAAGCCTTTTGTACTGAAACTCGTTACATATGCTTTTTAAGAGAACGAGTTAATAATTCTCAAACTAAAGGTTACATTTTGAAAACTAATGCGCTAAATATTGGAAGAAATATTCATATACCTTTATTTAGTACGCAAGAGATTATCTTCTATTATAATAAACGGAAATTTAATTCACCTGAAATTTGAAACTTTGATACTATTGTCCAGGTACTAAAGCATCCAGTGGCAAATTTTTCAAAATTAAATTTGGGGACGTTCAAATATTACGTAAGCACCCAAGGGGGGGAGGAGATATGCGATTTGCTTATTTTTGCTGACAAGGGGGGAAGGGGAGTATGAGTGATGCTTACGTAAGACATTAAAATCACTTTATTTCCGAAAATCTCTTGTAACTTGCACAAATAATTTAATTTTAAAAAATTAAATTTGAAAAAAAGATAAATTTGGCAAAAGAAAATTGATTTTTGTAAGCTTAAACTTGAAATTGTAAGGAAATTAAACTTACTTTTTTTTTTCATTTTAAGCCGAGTTAGAGTTTTTACTTTCTCGTATACGAATATACAAAGAGAAAATTGTAATCGTCAAAAAATTCGAACTCGAGATTTTGACGAATCTCCATGTTTTAGATCTACCTGAGTCCGAAAAACACAATTTTGGAATTATGTCTGTCTGTGTGTCTGTGAACACGATAACTCGAAAACTATTAGAGCTACAGGGATGCAATTTGTATGTGGTCTTTAAACATAATTTGTAGGTTTCTATCAAATTTTGGACAAAATCCGTCCACTGGAAGTCTGTCTGTCCGCGGTCATGTGAACACTATAACTCAAAAACTTGAATAGATAGATGAATAAAATTTGGTACACAGTTTTATCATCATGAATGTAGGTCCGTATAAACTTTTGGGCCAAATCCGTCAAAGGGTTGACTGTCTGTCGGTCTGTATAATCGCGTACTTGTAAAAATTACATCTCCTAAACCCTTTGGCTTAGATAAATAAAAATTGGTATGACGTTTGCTAATATTAATTATAGGTCTGTGCCCAAATTTCGTTTGAATCGGTAACGAAAAAGGCTTTCAAATTGCATAATTAATTTTTCTAATCCTATTCTCCATACGCATGCGTACTGGTAGCAATCTCTGTGCACGCGGAAGGATTACATCACTTTGCCCCTGTTTTACTTGCGTACTGGAAGCAATCTCTGCGCATGCGCAAGCTAACGAACGAGGTCTCCTCCTGTTTTCTCCTCTGCACACGGAGCTTGGGCATTGGCTACAGTTTGATAAAAAATAAATATTGCTAACTTTTAATACATACGCATCTCTTGCAATATGGTTTTCACCTAAATATTTTACTATCACAATAATCTACAATGAAAAACCTTCTGGTAGTCATTGAATTCTGGGTTACAGTAGGTTCGAATTTTTTCTCCACGCAGGGGGAAGGGAAATGACAAATGTTTGAGACGTATACGAGAAAGTTTAGGGGAGGTCACTCCGGCTGGTTTTATTTGAATTAAGTCCTAAAATTTTTAAAATTAGATTATTATTGTTATACGTTTTGTAAAAAAAAAGAACGGGCAGGTGCAGTTTGCTTACGTAATTATAAGAGGGGGGTTTGCGATTTGC
>BGPR01005244.1:0-12275 GCA_013235015.1 Araneus ventricosus | reverse complement strand
ATGCTTGAATGGGGTATTGAAAGAGATGGGACCACAAAATCTATTTTACTTAACAATTCGATTGAAACAGTGATGCATTGAAATAAAATCTTATATAACATAAGTGTATTACAGGGAAAACACTTGAAACATAATACAATTTCAATCCAGGCTGACAAATATTAAACCGAACTTATACAGAATCCAAATTCGGACACACACAACTAGAAAAAATAATCCAAAACTGACCTTCTTTCTGAAAGAAGACCTCAATGCAGATAGCATTAAAATGCCCTAAACCAAAGGGGGTGTGGGGTCTTGGATCCTGTGGTATCTCTAATTTGCAGTAAGTACATTCTTATCAGCACTCATTGTGTCGACCGCTACCCTCCCCAGCTAATCAATCAAGATGTCAAATCAAGGAAGGGGGAAGAAATTCGGAAATATACGTTTCTCGCACTTTAGAGACAGTTCACAAGAGACGTAAATATCCGGGCTGACCGATTTCGGCGTGTCCCCTACCACACGTTGAAATGCGTGTTTCCCGCTTATGGGGTAGTCCAAGGTCGACGTAGAAATACGTGTGAAACACTCAGAGGGTTAAACATTATATTTTTAAACTTAGAAATAATAGAACTAAATGGTTTCTTAATAACAAATTTGAGGAATTAAAATTTCATGACATTAACATAAAGAAATTTTTTTTTGATCTGATAAAGTTTAAACTAGGAATTACTAACAATAGACTTCTATTTAGGGTTAACAAAATTGAGAAAAAAGAATATTGTGTTATTAATTTTCTTCTTGTATTCGAAAAAATAAAGTTGCTTGAATTTATTCATGATAATAATAAATTCTTTCCTGTTAAAGATATTTCTGATATTTGCATTTTCCAACCTTTGCATTTTCATCTCTCACTTTGCCATGAGGCGGCAGGTGAATTTTATTCTTCCATGCAAGATGCCATAAAGATGCAGCTCTGCGCGCGCGCTATTCATCCAAGTATATATAGGAGTTCCTTTCCCATTTTCGACGAGACCAAGACTCAGACCGAGAGTGAAAGCAGCATAAGCCAACCAACATCGCTGATGTACTAGCCTCTGTGGTAGTACAGATGATGATAGCCATCTTGCCTGAACAGAGTTTGAGCCTTGCGGCTGATTTCCTTCATCTGAAGTTGCACGCGGCTTGATGATCATCAGCTACTCAGATCTAAATGTACCGATGGTTCTTTTTGGCTCCTCACTGAATGGATTCCTCCTCTTGCCAAGTATACTTATGTGTATGGTAACTTTTTGATACGAGATGTGTCTATCTGCAGATCCATTTTGATTTAAATGTTTTTTAATGTTCTAACTGACAATTTCATTTTTGCGCTGTGAAATAAATGTTTGTTTATAAATCTTTTTCCTGGAATATCACTTAGCAGCTTTACTGATCTGAGTCATTAATGAAGTGGGGTATATTTGAGGCATCCTTTATCCCCTTCAATTTCAACTGCATTCAAATTTTCTAGGACATTCAAAAAGCATATTTGTAACTATAATTATTTTTGTAAAAATTTAAATGAGATAAACAATTCACACTGTTATTGTAACGAAACAGATCTCAAGGAATATATTGATATAGATAAGGGACATATTATCACAGGTAATTTGAACATAGTTAAATTTAAATCTCTTAGAGACATTATGTTTAAGGGAACTAAATTTAGGTTCAGAAATAAAGTTAGTCAATTAAGAGTGATCAATTCCATTAGTCGAGACTTGGATATTTTCATTGCAAAAAATTGCCAGGAAATATCATTGACCAATTCAGGGATTTGGAGAATAGAAACTGCATATCTTATTGGAAATAAAAAACAGAATTTATAAAAATAATAACATAACTATTAATATAGGTATTTTCTTCAACAAGCATTTTCAAAAAGAAATTGAATACATTAAAGATAAATTTTTTGTAACCACAGTTGAAAAGACAGGAAATAATTTTTGCTTAATGTGTAAATCACACTTCAAAGAAACTCTAATTAAAGAATATAACTCAAATAAAACATATCAAATAATTAAATTTGGAGAAAAAAGAACTAGATAAGAGAATTATAGCACTGGCTAAGAAAACCAAAACTAAAATCAGTAATCTAAATTATCCTTACCTTTTTCCTGCTATTAAATTTCATAAAACTCCAATAAAAATCAGTCACTTGTAGCACTAGAAGTTACAATTATCATTTTCGTAAATTTTTCTTTAAATTTCTAAAAATTATTCTTAAAAAATCAAAGACGAAGAGAACTTCATTATAAATAACAACACTAAAATTTTAAACTTTCTCAAAGAAAATAAATTTATAACATTAACACATTTGATTTTGAAAATCTTTTTACTAGCCTTCCACACAATAAACTTATAATGAAATTGACTACTATAAGCAGGTTTTTGGTATTCCTATGGGATGTAGTTTTTCTAGTGCATTAGCCAACATATTTCTTCACTCATATGAGAGAGACTTAATTAAAAATGAACTTATATGTGGTTTCCGTTATATTGATGAGCTTCTAGTGTCTAATTATGATAATTCTGAATCCATTTATAACTGCTATCCAGAAGATCTTAAATTAACCAAAACCAATGATGAAACAAACAAATGCAACTTTTTAGATATGGAAATTGAAATATTTAATTCAGGAATCTCTAATGGTATATTTGATAAAAGAAATGAATTTAAATTTAAGGCTATTACACTTTGTAATTTTCATACAAATCTTCATTATAAAATTTTAAAGAATTCTATTTTTTCTCAAATTAATAAAATAGCATTTGTAATAACCATTCAAATTTTGTTAAAGCTTTAGATAATTTAAAGAATATTCTTATAGACAACGTATTCCCAGATTCTTTCATTAATGTTAATAGTTTTTTTCAAATGAGTATAAAAAGTTTTTAATTTTTCTTTATTAATTGCTTATTTTAATTTTATTTGTTATAACTGTCTAAATATTATCTTTTTTCCTTCTGATTAATTAGTTGCAATTTTTCTGCATAGATGGAGCTAGTTGCTAGTTTCCAGTACTTTTTATTCCTCTGTCATCTCGCGTCTGGCGTCTCCTGTTTTCATCATAATTTCCGCA
Source organism: Araneus ventricosus (assembly GCA_013235015.1). NCBI lineage: Eukaryota > Metazoa > Arthropoda > Arachnida > Araneae > Araneidae > Araneus > Araneus ventricosus. The sequence goes on along the minus strand of BGPR01005244.1, from coordinate 9,168 downwards.
GAGAGGGTAAATAATTTTAATCACTCTAGTTTCTTTTGGATTTTTATTTAGGATTTTTGGCTCTTAATTTTTCAAAATGTTTCTCGTTTTGCGGTTGGACATAAGTCAGGCCGCAAAGGGTATACTTTTGATTTATAATCTTATCGTTGACAGAAAATTTTGTCCATTTTAGAACTCCTATGGCGAGTGGTCTTTGAAAAAGTTCGTCATTCGGGTTCTTATCATTCCTTCCATTTTGAATAATCTCTTTTACATTCTAAATTCTATTTTATGTGTTTTTAATATTAATTGTTGTAATTTTTTTGTTGATGCAATCACTTGATGCTGTTGCGTTGAACACGCAAAAAGGTGTATTGTTATCGTTTTTCGTTTAAATCTTCTGTATCTTATTTATACTTTTTTTTACCTTTTAATTTATATTTCTATTATTTGTTTCTGTTTTTTATTAGAAATAGCTGCATATGCGCCATTCTATATAATTGCAAGAGCTTTTAATTAAGTTTTAAATAATTTTTGACTAATTAATTTATAGTTAATATCTTTGTTAAATTTTGTTAATTATAGCTGTTACGTTTTAAAGCATTCAATTTCTCTCCAATACAAAATTTCGCACATTTTTTCATCTGTGAATTAATTTCTATATTTGAAATATGGAATTTATATTTGATGCATATTATCTGAACGGCTTGACTGAATTCAAAAGGAGAAAAATCACCTTCTTACTTAACTATCCGTTATATTGCAAAAATTGCATCTACATCATTTTTCGGTTTTATCAGTATTTTTAATTATTTAATTCTTCGCCACCAAAGTTTATTTCATCTCATGTGGCATCTCTGACAACTTTTGAAATTCAAACGGTAATTTTAGCAGTTTCATTAAATATCTAAATTTTTCTTAATTATTTACTTTGTATTCGACTTAAATATTAATTGTCTTTACTTTTGATGTCTTTTCCATTAATGTTTAAACTTTATTAATTTATAAATCAAAATTTTTCAACGGGACTATTTGCTCGCCATCTTGTTGCGGATGAATTTATATGTTATTAGGCTTTGGCGTCTCTCTCTGGAAGCATTTTTCTTTGTCTGAATTAGATTACCTTTTTACACTGAAAGTAACCGACGCACGTCTGGAGGTTCTCGAGACCGTTGGGATTTGATTCCTTCGGTTCTCGGCCTCTCAAGCGTGCAGAAGATTTTATTAGAAATGATCACGTAAGAGGAGATGAAGTAAAATAAAAAAACTGTGATTCCAGTAATATTCTTTTAAAAGTGGTGTTGTGCGTTGTCCGAACGAATTTTCAAGACCAGCGTTTGATATTCTCGTCTGTGTTGAATGATGACAGTTATGACCTGTCATCCAACGTTCTGGGTTACCGCTGAAAGAAATTGTGTTGGCTTTTAAAGTAGTAAGAGCATTTTAGATCACAGATCGTGAATGACAAGGCGGTAAAATCCGCAAAGAAAGTGTGTTGGTTTTGAAAGTAGAATTGCATTTAGATCACAGATCGTGAATGACAAGGCGATAAAATCCGCACTTTCATCAGTGATGTTATAAAAAGTGATCACTAAACCCTAGTAGCATGAACTCATCGTTTTTTGCCTGGCCTTTCATCGAATTCATCGGAAACTGATCCAGTATCTTCAAGACCATATCGTTTAGATCAGTATCCGAGAACCGGTTTCCGATTTGGTAAAATTTGATCGGAAAATTATATGTTTACGAGCAGTTTTTCCGATGAAAATTTGCCAATCGGAAATTCGCGGCATATAGATATCGTTCCGATCTCGGATACTGATGGTCGAATTTGATTGGTCAACAACCCTGTGATGTGTTGTTCGAGAGTATGTCAACTGCAATGGCTGTCATGCCATTTCGTAGCGTCGATCTTCATTTGACTGTTTTCAATTGGAAAAAATGTAAGTATTTATTTTATTCTTAATTAACTTTATTAATTTTATTACTTACGGTATGTTTAGTAAATGAATTTAATTATTATAAAGCTTTTTTGAAGGTTAGATGCATGCAACCTATGATTGAATAATTTTCATTCTCAGTGCAAAACAATATATTCATGCTAGAATAATTAATTGCTCTCTGTGTATAAAGAAGTTTGCACACGCATACATAATAAAAATTGTTGATAATTTTGGACAGTGTAAACAATTGCTCTCGTATACCATCTTTTCCAGTTTCTACTCTCCAATCGAATGTCAACAAACGCTCTCGCACCGTCTTCTCGACCAGTCAAATACAGATGATTTCTGGGCCTATCAGTTGTGGGTAACAATATTATAACATGTTAATTTCTGTATTTCTTATAAATTAAGATTTTTTCCTCGAAATTGGCAATTTAAAGTTTTTTTCAAAATTCAGATGCTTTTCTAAGTTTTGGGGCAATATCTCTTCCAATTTTGTGTTCATAGCATTAAAACTGTTTTTAAAAGCTTTGCCTTGTTCATACGAACAAGAATATATAACATATATGTGAAATTTTCTTTTACTTAAATTGTTGTGTTTATATACATGTGACAAACAAAAAGATCATATTTAGGAGAAGAATAAATTTTGCTTTTTTCCATTTTCTTCTTATATAAAAATTGTTATCTCCTCATTTAGTTCATATCAGTTGTGGGTAACAATATTTTAACTGTTTAATTCTGTTTATCTAACAAATTAAGATTTTTTTTTTCTCGAAATTGGCCCTTTTCAATTTTTTTCAAAATTCAGATGTTTTTCCAAGTTTTGGGGCAATATCTCTTCCATTATTGTGTTTATAGCATTAAATATGTTTTTGCAACCTTCGCCTTGTTCATACGAACAAGAATATCTAACATATATGTGAAATTTTCTTTGACTTCTATTTTTGGGTATCTATTTTACATGTGATTTAGACAGACAGCTGATTGAACGAGAAAAATAAATTTTGCTTTTTTCCATTTTCTTCTTATATACAAACTGTTAGCTTCTCATATAATTCATATCAGTTGTGGGTAACAATCTTTTAACTGTTTATTTCTGTTTATCTAACAAATTAGGATTTTTTTCCTCGAAATTGGCCATTTTCAATTTTTTCAAAATTCAGATGTTTTTCCAAGTTGTGGGGCAATATCTCTCCCATTATTGATTTTATAGCATTAAATATGTTTTTAAAACCTTTGCCTTGTTCATACGAACAAGAATATATAACATATATGTGAAATTTTCTTTTACTTAAATTGTTGTGTATATAAACATGTGACAAACAAAAAGCTCATATTTAGGAGAAGAATAAATTTTGCTTTTTTCCATTTTCTTCTTGTATACAAATTGTTAGCTTCTCATTTAGTGCATATCAGTTGTGGGTAACAATAGTTTAACTGTTTATTTCTATTTATCTAACAAATTAAGATTTTTTTTCCTCGAAATTGGCCATTTTCAATTTTTTCAAAATTTAGGTGGGACAATATCTCTTCCAGTATTGTGTTAATAGCAATAGGTGTGAATTTATTTAAGGGAAATGCTTTATTTTTAAATATCATTAAATTGTCTTATGGAATCATCAAAATTTTAAATTAAAGAACAGTATCAAATCGTGCATTTAATCAATTTTCTTTCTTTCAGAGTGATTTTTTAAGCAGTATTGGAGGACACTCAGACAGCATCTCTCAACTAATTTGTCGTTTGAAGGCAACTAAGAGTGTGAATTTGGTATGTTCAATTCAATCTCATAAACAAGTTGATTTTGTGTGTATGTGTGTGTGGCTAATATACTTTAAAAAATATGAGATGATATTGCTGGAGAATGTTCTGTATTATAATAAAGTGTTATTGCTTGTTATCCATCAAAAATTTTGGCTTTTGATGATGGGCATACCTTACAAATCTTTGGAGTTTGATAGTGGATTTGATATTGAACTCTTGAGCAAAATCATTTATAACCAACATTTCATTTTTCTCTCAGAAAAAGGAACCTATTAATGAACAGTTGAAATGACAGTCCAAACCGAGGGATTTAATGTGAACAAATGAATTTGTTTTGAAAATAATACTGTTTCTATTGTAAGTTAGAAAGTGAAAATAATCTGTCACTATTGTATGATAGCTTATTTATAATTTTCATAAACTAAAAAGAGAGTTTTATATACTTTATAGATAAACTATGAAGCACTTTGTCTAAAATAACCCAGTCTCAAATATTTTCTAGCTTATTACAAGTATTTCATTCATGTTCTATGTTTTTATGGGTAATGGCAGGGACATTTCAATAGAATACAGAAAAAAAATTACTTTAAATTTTAAGGGTTTGGAACTTAATATAAAGAGATAGGATTTTAAATTTTGTGTTATTATTTTTAATTTTCATATTTGGTTCGATGATTCCTTTTGGAACCTCCTGGGAAGGAAAAGCTAATTCCTCCCCCCCTTCCCCTCTTAAGAAACTTATGAAGCCAGAGACCAGATCTCCACATTTCAAAATAATTTGGTTAATTATCTTTTGAGCGTTTCATTGGTTCCAAAGAACTTTAATTCAGAAACTTGCCTCGAATTTATAAATTTGTTGAGTGATTTATCTCTTCAAATCAATATATGATTTATATATAATTGATGTAAATTAATAATGGTACATTGATTTCTTTTTTCATTAGTTGCCGTGAGAAATTTTCTTTTCGGCAGCAACAGAAGTGGAAGTCCAAGAAGTTACTGAAAAAACATAAATACAAGTGTGAAATGATCATATGTAAATGTGTAAAATAAAATTAAAGTTTACTTTTTGTTTGTTTTTACTTTTCTGAAAATTAACATTTTTTACTAGCAAAAAAGATTTAAAAGCAATTGTGTCAACCATAATATTATAGATTATTTACAATTTTTATCGGGAGTTAAAAAAGCTTATCAAATTTTAAAATTTATCGTTCATGGAGCTTTGCAGCTTATAACTGTAACTCGTTAAACCAAAAAATATATATATATGCCCAATACTCCATTTAAGTGAAAGAAAATTCGGACAATCTTGATTGAAGAGTCATTAAAAATTGTCTGCATCACAGAAACTATTTTAATAGTTTTATGAACTATAACAAAAATGTTTTTCTTTCCGAAAATGTAACGAACAATCAACTTTTAATTATATTTTGTGAATCATCAATGGAGAGTTCATAATAAACATGTCAAATAAATCAGCTGTATAATTTTGGAAAGTTTTGTCACACTAACTTTGAATTTAAAGTAACGCAACTTCCCTAATATAATTATAATTTGTTAAATAGCTGGAAAAGTGAACTATGCAAACACATCATGCATTATTTTTTAAGGAGGGGCCCAAGTTGTTAACACCGCCACTGGTTCTTTGGCATCTCATAAAATATTAATAAGGTAAGTGCTCCAGTAGTGGGTCACTTGAATTTTTGAGTTGTAATACAAGAAATTCCAACATTGCAATGAAATAAGAGATCTGCCTCTGGTAGGCTGAAACATTTATCAACTAAATACCAAAGGCACAGCCTTTATTTCCTGTTTAGTTTGGAGCTAGAAAGTTTGTTGCTGAGGTTGGTCTCTGAGAGAAGCATTTTTAGTTTATTCTTAGTGATTTCCTTAAGAGGCAATTCTTCATTCAACTATTTTTTAGCATACATTCTGTTTGTTTTTAGAATGAATTGTTATTGATATTATTTGATTATATAATGAATGTATTATAAACTATCTTTAAATTAAATAATATTGATAATTTATGGATAGTGAAGGGTGGCCCACTTTTGGATCAATGTTTTACTAAATGCTCCAGTAGTGGGCCTAGGGGGGGCCAGTACTGGAGCACATGCTTTCTCTCGAATAGACTGTTTTGTGATGTTTAATAAGAAGGTTATATCTTGTAAAGTCTTTTTATTTAATTAAATTTGCTTTATTTTTATCAGAACCAGTACTGGGCCCACTTTTGGTACACTAATGGAACATTCTAACCAATTACTTAAATAATAAATATTTTATAGTACTGTTGAGGAAAAGACTGATATTCAAGAATTAGTAGGGCGCTGTAACGAGGCAGACAATAATAACTATCGTATTGCTTGACCATTGAAAAATATTCATCACCATTTAAAAGGGCTCTTTTCTGGCCTCAGAGGCAAGATGATAAAAGAAAAAAAAAGATTTATTCAACATAAAATATCACGATTTAATATCCATAATGCCCCTAACAGAACTTAAAATGAAAGATCGATAATTAGAATAAACTTTTAATAAAAAATTGGCTGTTAGAGAAAAAATGTAAATCTCATGTGACTAGAATCTATAAATAAAAGATTTCACCTGTATCAAGCCATTTTTATAGTGTATAATGTTAATGTATTGTTATTATTACTATATATAATAATTTTATTCTTTTTTATTTGGCATAATTGACAAATCTGGGTGGCCCACTTTTGGTATGCCCACTACTGGTACATCAAAAGTTTGCTATGCCCACTTCTGGTGCATATGAGTGATCTAAGTTTTTAATTTTTTAAAAATTATATTACAATTATTTTGATATTTCAGGTGATTATTATTTTAGATAAAAGTTTGAACAACCATAAAAAAATATAGATTAGCGAAACTTCTCAAAAGTTTAGATAATAATTGTGGAAATACCCTTAAGTGACCCACTATTGGAGCATTTACCTTAATTGGGTATTTTTTGATATCCATGTGCTTATTGCCAAAATCTTTCCAACCTAAAATCTATTGGCCATCTTTTTTATTAAAAAAAAAACATCCAACCATTTATTTGAACAACCAATTTTTCATCGTACACACATCCAAATCTGTTTGTATATTCATCTGAAAGTTATCGGAAATTCATCGCCATGAAACCGCACTGCTCGGTTTTCTATCGTATCGGCCAGCAAAACTCATCCGATATCGATGATCGGCTGATCTATGGCCGATGAGACATTTCGGAGCAATTCCCGATGAGAATTCATCCCTATACGATAAAAATCCGTTCATCGGCCGATCATTGTGTGATCGGGTTTCGATGAAAGGCCTTTCAATGGCCGATGACATTTTACTACTAGGGAACTGTTGGTGATATGTTTGGCAGGTGAATTCTGCATTTTCCAATTATGAGGGTAATCAAGGAATGTCTTCTGTAATATTGGTGTGGCGGTGTAATCTGTTTCTTCAACAAAATGTTTCAAGAGTGTCTGATTTATCAAAAAGGCATTAGCTTGACAACCACAAAAAAATAACGTAATGTGTGAGAGCTCTCATTTACTCCAATTTTCCATTTTCAGCATATTGTGTAGCTACATTTATCATTTGTGTTTTTATATTGATTCTTATGTGCATCCAAATTACTATTAATTCATAATATGGCAGTAATACTTAATTTAATCATTTATTAATAAAAAAAATATTTAAAATTAACAACTTGATTTTGTTTCAGTTTCTCTGATTTGATCTCACGATTTGCAATGCACTAACTGTGTTTTCAGCAAAATAATTTAGCTGCCAAGTTTTTCAGGTCTGCAAAGGTAGGTGATTTATATGAGTGTAGCTAGAATTTTATATTTCAGCACCCAGTATTGATTTAATAATTTATGCATATTAATCTAAATTTTAACTTTTGGGTACCTACCTTGCATTAACGGTTTATAATTATCATTCCTGCATCCAATACTATCAAATTATTTTATTTAAATCTTTAAACAAGCCGTAAATAATATATCAAAAACCTACTCTTTAAAACATCAAAAGATGCAAATTTTAGAGACAAATTTCTTGGAAATCTTAAAATTTTTCCTTTTATGCAATTCAATAATTGATTTAATATGAAAAGGTGTACATAAGCATAAAATTAAGCTCTCATAATTGCATCAGATTTCTTGTATGAATTAGACATTCTCACTAATTTAAACACCTTTTTTTTAAATATATGCATATTAGGATTGCATTTTCTCTACTAGACAGGCATATGAAAGTGAAAAACTAATTTTACTCTTCTAAACATATTAAGAATGCTATAGATTCAAAGAATAGAAAAATAAATTATACAACACGTATTGAACAAAAACTGTCCGAATTATCTATACACTTGAATAAAATATAATCAATTTTTTTAAACCTATCGTACCTTCAGTGCTGTTCAAACTAAGGAAATAAAATCTCAGAAATATATTGTGTGTATTATTTTAATGTTTATTAATAAGCATTTGTTTTGGATTTTGAAACTGCGTTGTTTATAAATCTGCAACAAAGGGTCACGTAAAATTTTAGTGAGAACAAAAATGATTTATTTGATGACTTTTGACAAAATCTAAATAGAGAACTTGATAGTTTTAAACAATTACTGTAAAAATAAATTATTTTTTGTTTTGTATTTATGACTTAATCATTTTTTCATCTTTAAAATACGATAAATTTACAGCTTTATGTCGCAAAGTCGGTTTCATAGAATCCTTTTGATTAAAACAAGCATTTAGAGCTTGTATTGTATTAATGGAATGATTTTCATTAATATTCATGATTTAAAACCTTGGTTGAAAATATAACTTACAATGGATCTTCCAGATGTTAAAATCCCCGAATAATGATCACTTGCTGCTGGGAATACATATATTCAAAGCTTTTGAAAATAAGGTTATTCAATTTTATTTTTGGATCTTAAGCACTTTCTGACCATCCTGAAGGACAACTTAAGAGATGTCTATTAAAAATCTTTCTTATTTCAATAATTATGATCTCTCTTATTATGAAGTTAAATGTTTTAATTTAGCATGATACAAATTTTTCCGATAAACAGTAGAAGTAGGTCAGGTATAACAGAACAAATTAGTGGGACTCGAAGTCAGGAGCATTATGTCGTCACCATTTCTTTACTTATCGTATAACCTCTATGCTCCTCTGCCATCTCAGTGTTGCTGGTTATCTTACTTTCGGCACAAAAATTTGGATTACATATATTAAAAGCTTTTGACGATAAAGTAATTCAATTTTATTTTCAGATCATAATCATTTTCTGTCCGTCTTGGACGAAAACTTAAGGGATGTCTATTAAAATTCTTACTTTTATAATTATATAAGCTGTAATTAGAAAGTTGAATGTTTGAATTTAGCGTCATGCGAAAGTTTTATGAAAAGCTGTAAGAACAGATCAGGCATACCATAACAAGTGAGTGCTATAAAGTCAAGAGCATCATGTCGTGA